>JAUPFT010000020.1:5367500-5597500 GCA_036936625.1 Parnassius smintheus behrii | reverse complement strand
TTTTATCGAATAGGGTGACAAACGAGCACACAGTCAGTCCACCTGATGGTAAGTTAATACTGTGGCCCATAGACATCTACATTTATCCTCGATTAAGAATCAAAACGCAGATGCGTTGTCACCCCTGAGCACTAAGATGGAATGCCTTGTTTCCAGTAAAAAGGGTCTCTACAAACATATACATATACGAAACACAGCAGTATTAAGCTGCTATTTTACGGGTCGGCCATTCGTGCTACAACCATAATATAGCTGCAGCGTGGCTCTACAACATATATGCACGTACGTCATCGTCTTTATTCGAGTTGTGTGACAATATTTGAATGAATTAAACGCATATATCTATAATATCTACAAAGTAAACTTAATAAGCAAATAACAGATAATATTGCGCTCGTTTCAATTTGAAACAAACATCGGTCTTGTAGAGGACCAATTGACGCGCCGAGTAAAAAAACTGAGATTTCGAACCTTCACTATCAAATGAGTGTTTAAGGATAAAACGTTTTTCAGAGACAATTGTATAGATAGCGTTCAGAAATGCGAATTGCATTAGTCGATCCTTAGCGTTAATCGATTTACTGAGATAAAAAAGACGTGTGGCACTCGGGGACTGCCGCGGTAAAGCTATTGCATAGTAACACGTGTTTTCTTCTCTAAACGAGGCATCCGCAGGTGAAACCTGCGGATGCCTCGTTTAGAGAAGAAAACACGTGTCGTATTAATGACGGTGGTGTATCTTATCTATACACTAGTGATGTTGGGAGTAGTGACGCTGGGATAAGTGGTGACGGGGATAGTACACGCAGTTAAGGGAGATGTTCTTCAAATTAGGTACTATGCGATTAAAATAAGAACCGGACTGACATGGCGCTATATTGAGATCATAGCTATCAGTTCAAACCGCGGTAAAGCTATTTTTTTATCAACTTATGCAATTATAATTAATTATTTATTTTTATTTTATTTACGCAGTTAAGTCTTTGATATTAAATCAAGTTACACTTTTTGAGCGTGGTGACCGATAAGAAAACAATTTTTTTTCTCTTATTGTATAAATGAGAAGTTAATATTGTTTAAAATATTTTTATATCTTACAATACATGTAGGTTATTCAGGAATTTTTATCATTCAGTTATTATTCAGCTAGTGTACACGCATACGACTAGTCGCACGCACACAAACACCGTGCCGAAGTCTGCCGAGTGCCGAAGTCTGCCGAACTGAAACGACGTTAGACGATGCACGGCTTTCAACGCCACACCTCCGTGCCCGTCGGAGTAGGGAGCGTGAGGTTTTTTTCGTTACGGAATTTCTGGATTCGGTCCCCGCGCTCAAGGCCCGCGATAGAAGCTATGCAAAGAACGAAACATTTTATAAAACACCAAATTGACTATTTTACGCCGTATGGCCTCCATACACTAAAATACGAATAAAACAATAGCGAAAAATGTCATTAAATCAATGATCATTAATGCGTGTGTTATACACAAGGAATTAAAATATAAATATATTCATGGTTATATGGACGTCAAATATCGTGCGGTATTAAACTTTACCGATAATCTGACGTCATACGACGTAATTCAAATAACTGCAAAAGCAATCATAATATCTTAATTTAACAAAAATAGCCTTTCACAAAAATGAATCTAGTTAAGTATAGAGTAATTTTGTACAGATTAGGTAAATAGTTCGCACTCTTCCTTAAGATAGTGATCATAAAAAGTAAACTCGCAGTGAGAGCACAAAAACTCAACACGATCAAGTAAATAAATTATATTTTCGGAGTTATTCATGTCAGCAACAATACGCCACGGTCTATTGTAGAAATTAACAACCCATTGGCAGTCATTGCAGTAAAACCTTATATTTAAATGAGTTTCTTCCCAAGGTCATATTAGGTTATTAGTCACAATATAAGAAAATGAACTTCTATTAAACCTGTCAATATCTACAATTAGTACTTATTTACAATTGTAAAATAAATGATAATATAGTCAATCTGTAACGTATCACGGCTGGGGAATCCTAGATATTTTTTCGTTTTTAGTAAACGAATAACTAGTTGATAAATTAATCATGATATATATCTTTTTTTTTCGCCGGAGACTAAAATGATATTGCTTTTTTTCATAACTGCAGATTCTGTGGATTTATTTCATTATTTTGAACAATATACGAAACTTAAGTGACTAAAATTAAATCTAATCTGAACCAGAATCATAACAACTGTATTATTCGGGCTAAACGAATCTAATAAAGATCTGTTATTTTTGTCTCATAAACTACATAAACAAAATATCACCTTTAAATAAAATATTACGAAGCGGAATAACTAATAAGAGTGGCAACACGGATAATCTATACAGTATTGTAACTCGGCCGTATCTTTCAAATAAATGCCTACAGTCGTGCGGCACGTAAACAAGTGATAGGGCTACCTACCTCCAGCATTTTACATTTGCCTACTTTGTGTTTCTACTTAGTTTTATGATTGTAAATATACTTTTTATGTAAACAAATAAAATAGGTACTTTGTGAATTGAATAGAAAATGAAAGTGTTCAATAAAAATGCGTGTCGTTTTTTGATTGGTAGATTTAATTAAAAAACCATGTTTATGTTTGAATAACAAATCGGTTAAATAAATTTGCGATCGAAAAATATTTGCACCTCAGCTGAGACTTACGAAATGCTTTATTATTAGATTTTTAAATATAAAAAATCCGCTTTCTAATATAAAGCTAAAAATAATATAAATTAAAAATTGTTTTGGGAAACATAGACAACGTGGAGAAAAGGAATATCTTTTAATTGGTTATAGATACCTGCAGCTACTTTACAATTTATATGTTTGTTTTTAAATGGAGTTCAGTTTTATTATTTCTTTATTTCTATTCTATTATTTATTTCTTCCATTTTTTATATATTTCACAAAATCATCACTGCGGCACAGTCTCGACTGTCTGCATGAAGAGCGCATGCCGAGATCGAGGCGCATAGGCATAGCTCTCGCTTCGTCCGTTTGTATGAAGTTGGAATACTGTATAGATAATATTACCGTGGTGGCAACGTCGCACTATACAAAGAAATTGCGTTAAGACGACACCTCGAGAGCCGGACTGATCCGAGTGAATGCATAATTTCTATAAAAACTTGAAAAAACGCCATCATAAGGTCTAAAATAGCGTAGCGCCCGCGACGATTAAAAGCGCTTAGAACTTCTAAGCGCTTTTAATCGTCAGAAACTTTAAAATATTTTTGTAAAAATTATTGATTTGAGTAATCAAAATAATGAGCAAGTAAATTATGAATATTAATGTTATGAATATATTTGAGTGATTTCGAAGCATATAGATTCAATAATTTCGTTGTAATTTCAACTATAGTGGTTTTTTAGAGGTGTTTTCGCAAATAATTATGATCGAGTCAAAATTATACTATCGTGTTTTTGAGCAATCAAATTCAAGATAAAGACATGAATTTACCTATATCAAAATTTCACTTCCCTTAGTGGTGTCATAGTCCTATCAATTATTTTATTATTATAATAGTACATGATATTCCCTTTAAAATGACACCAATATGAATAATATCTTATATCTATATCTACAAATAAATAAAATTGAAGTGTCTGTTTGTAATGTTAAAATAACAGCTTTTTATTAAATGCATATGAAAGTACTAGTAACAAAAACACAATTTTTAAATGTTTTGTCTGTCTGTCGGTCTGTCTGTCTGTCTGTCTGTTTGTTCCAGCTAATCTCCGAAACAGCTGGATCTATTTTGACGGGACTTTCAGTGGCAGATAGCTGATGATATAAGGAATAACTTGAACTACTTTTGTTTTAGAAAAAGAATTAGGGTTCCGCGCAAAAAAATTAAAACCCCTGAAATCCATATTCCACGCGGGCGAGATCGCGGGGAATAACTAGTACTCAATATAGATAAATGTATACTTATTTTTATTTATTTATTATTTTAATAAATAAATAAAAATAAGTATTAATAATTTCTAGACACATCTCAACAGATATTTCGTTAATAAATTGCTATCAATACTGAAGTATTCCTTTATATTTAGCATCCATTTAACACAAAAAAAAACTGATAAGAATACTGCCCTGATACGGAAAAAGGCGGCTAAGTGCATTTTGGCGATTTTGAGCTTTCAGCACCACTAGACTAAGCAAAAAATTCTCTATCGACCAATATTGGAATTATATTTTTACGATTGATAGTTCCTGAGATACATTAAGCATTTTGGTGGTTAAGTGCAAAATTTTCTTTGCTGTCATACGCTAGAAATCAGTTACGATGCACCATTACGCTATATAGCCGTTAAGAGATTTTAACGATTTATTTTCTTAGTTGAAATTTCATATTTGCTGTTATAAAACTAAGAAAAAATGCAGTTAAACACATTTTCTAAGCTAAAAGGCAGTTAAGTGTAAATAACTGCTTTATACCTTAGTTGCAGTCATGCTAGGCTATACCTAATAATATGTTAAAAATCGGTAAACACTTGTAGTAGAAGCTAAAATACGGCTAAAAACACTTAACTGTTTTCAAGCGTAGAATTTAAACAATATATTAAAATCACATACTTCCCAAAAAAGCATTCACTGCTTTTTAGTGTATAATGAACTTTTGAATTATATTTTTAACAACATTTAAACAGCGGCAAAGTGAATGTGCTACTCTAAAAAGCGTCTAAGTGTAAGTTTAGCAATCGATGTGTACGTGAAGAATTTAGATCGGCAAGTTTTAAGAAATAAAAAAAAGTATTATCAGAGCTCTTTTCCGAGTGCGTCAGAGTTACATTGTTTGGTTTGGGTTTTGATTTAGAAAACTGTATAATAGTTCTCCGAAAAAATGTGTCTTTTCTGATAAAAAGGACTTTAAGACTCAATTTTCCCATTAAATTGTAATTAAATTACGAGGAAGAAATTTAATAGAATTTAAAGTAAATAAAATAGTTATATTTATTTTTAAAATAAAACTAGTTTTTACTGATTTTTCGACGTTTCGAGCACTTTACAGCAACCATGGACACGGGAGGGACTGAGGTCTTCGGCGTCCCGATGTAATAGTTACCCGGGGTTATTTACAGATTAAAATTATTAATTTTTGTTCCGGTCTACACAGTATGAACTTATAGTATCTTGAAGTCTTGCAGTTGTATGCTTGGGTTGGGTTTTGATTTTATTAATTATAGGATCGTCGTCGAAAACCTTAGTCCTCCCGTGACCATGGGTGCTGTAAAGTTCTCGAAACGTCGCGTCGGGAATGTAAAAAAGTTAATACACGCGATAAAATCCGTAAAAATTTGTTTTATTTAAATGTGTAATGTTCGCGTAAATATGAGAAATCGTTACATATTTATTTTTACAATTATTTTTTCCACTCATTTTAAATTTAAGTTCATGAACTTATAAATATTTATTATGAATATTATTAAACTGGCATCTCCATTGAAATTATCACAGTCATACCACATACAGCTTAGTACTTGACCTAAATAAATTAAAATTAATATAAAAATAAAAATTTGCTATTTTTATATCTTAAAACCCTGATTTAGTTAGTACTTAAAAAGTAGTCAATAATAGCAAATTTTATTCAAAATCCTCTCTAATATGTAAAAAAGAGTTTTATAATTATTACAAAATAATTTTAAACTACGTTACGGCCAAGGAGTGTTCAATTCAATTTTGAGGTAGCTTGCGCTGCTACTAATGCTGCTAGGGTGCCAAGCAAAAAGGTCTAACAATGGTTTTTATTGTGCATAAGTGGCTTTGGATTACTATTACATCAAATTCATAAGCTAATATTAAATCGTTAATTTAATATTAAATCGCTTCCGAACGTAAGGGAGCCTTACCTCTCCCTTCTTACATTACTTGAGTATTTATGTAATTTTTAATTTACACCTTGAATAATGCCTTGTCTTAACAAAGGCAAGAAGTTAGTAAACGTGGCGAGAGAAGAGACAGCAGAAGACTATAAACCATTTAAACTTAGTCAGTGGACACATTGGACAGGACTGGCTCCCCGTTCTTTAATAACTGATTCACTTTAGTCTTGATCATACTCTATGGATCTCATAAGTGATTCTGAATCAGTTTACAAAATTTTATCAACTCCAAAAGTTAATGTGAGATATCAAACTTGATATCTCACAACACCAAAATAAAGATACACAATGAATTCACCTAACTGATAACGAATAAAATGCTTTGAATATTTTTTATTATGAAGAAATGGTACCATCCATAAGCGTTGTATATAATTGTAATGATGATATTATATTTAATTGTATAGTTCAGTATAGTCTTTCAAGTGATGTGGGGTCTGCCGTGATTTTGCAGTGCATCAGGGATGTAGTACTACGCCAACGTATCATATCTCTTATGTGCAGAGTGCGAGGGAGCTCCAATACTATTCTGAAGGTAGAATAGAATATTATTTATTCAATATAGATTACAAGTAATTCTTACTGAAAATCAATATTATACCTTACCACTGGTTAGAAAAAAAAACCTCTGTCCTGGGAAGAACCAGCAAACCTGACCGTCTAGTCAAGGACACTTGGTATACATACATGGAAACACTGGATATACACATATGCATGTATATCAAGTGCCTCAACCTAGCCCGGAAAATATTTAAATTAATGTTTTAGTGTCGTTTTTATTATGTTTTACTAACATAATTTGTAAATTCGTATTAACATAACACTTTTATGAACCAAAAGTCTGAAATAAATACATTTTATTTTAATTTTATTTTTTTTTAAAGAATTGATCGCTATAGATAAAAACTGTGTGCCACCGATGAACATGTCACAGAATAACTCCAACTATGCCTAAAAATATCGTTACAATGAATTAGCTGATAAAGATTTTAACTCCGGTGAAGCTTTGAATTCAGTAAACATGCCGCCGAATAGCTCCAAATTCAAAGAAGTCTATGTCTACCTATAAGCAAAAGTCTGTAAAATTACTTACTCCTTGCCATCTACAGTACGTCTTCCAGTACCAGTAGAAGAGCGCCATTATTAAGAATAAAGCGGGAAAGATTTTGAGGCTGATGATTCGGTAAAAGGATGGATTGAGTACCGTCTGTGGAGATGCCGCAAAACAGTTCTGATTCCGGAGAAGACGACAATCAGTATCGACTCATTTTTATATCTAGTATATCGATCATACTTTATGCCACCTACCAATTTCCATGATAAAAAAATCTAAATTAAAAGTTAATAAATAAGATTCTTCAGATCGGATTTAGCAGAAAATGAAGAATTATAATTGAAAACGGTTTAGAGGAGCAGAAAATTACATTTTAAAATAAAAAAGAGGTTATTTAAGAATAAAAAACAATCCCTTGTTTTTGCTTATAATTGTCTGTGCTAAGCATGAATAAAGTTTTGATATTCTTTACACTAAAGCACAATTTATTTTACACTTAGCAACTTATCAAACTTACTTAACAAAAATATACCTATGCTAATGCTAACCAAAAAAGCGGTTCCGTGAGATTGATGTACATTTAACTACCTTTTAGTTTAGTTGCACTTCTATTTAATTTGATTATTTGCTGATAAACTATACTATAAGGCAGTCATATTACTTAACAGCAATAAAGTGTAGTCCAAGTGTATAATTTAAACAAAGCGTCAAAAATAAAAAAAAGTTAAAGTAGGTTAGCCGCATTTTTGCGTATAATTATTGTCAATGCTATACTAAAGAGCAGTTAAGGTATACTTAACGGCCTTTTATATTGTAATTAATATTCAAATATAACATTTCAATACTTACGTTAACTACATTTTTAGAGTTTACAGAAGAGTATGCCAATAATTTCATTCAAAAGTATTTGTGAAAGATTCGTAACTTTTTTTTACATGGACTCCAATAGTTGAAAAATTTTTTCGGTGATATCTATCAAGAAAACCAATTTCGCGCTTTTTTTCAATTTTTCTCGAAACATACGTTTGTAGCTTAGCCGCCTTCTTCCGTATCAGGGCAGAATACTTTTTAAACAACATATAATCAATAAACGATAATCGCGTATAGTGAATTTCGAGGTAAATTATTAACGTACAAAAACAGAAAAATTATCAAATTTTTGATCGAGTTCCTAACCAGCACACAAACAAAAATGGCGAAATATCATTTTCAGATTTTTTTCTATATAGTTATTTGTTACAGAGTACACAGATAAAATTCTTTCTCACGGATGACAAATTTCAAACACCACAATCTCTAATTTTTTACTCTGTTATATTCAGTGCTGTACACAAACGGAACGATGTCGTTGAGAGCCGTGGTAGCTCACATGGTTAGCGCTCGTTATAGATATCACAGTACGGGAGCAACCCGGGTTCGATCCCCACTGGCACCAATGAAATTGTTGCGTGCTGATTTAGCTATCAGTTGGAAAGTCTGTTTTTCTGGGCCGTTTTGTTTTGTTACACTGACATCTCGCAAGTCACCTAGGGACCTAGGAGGTTGTCGGTTGCTTATTTTTTATTTTTCTTTAAAATTTTCGTCGGTAAAATAACATATTTATAAAAGTAAAAAAAAAGTAAAGTTACAGCCTATATACGTCCCACTGCTGGGCACAGGCCTCCTCTAATTTCTGAGAGGGTTTTAAGGCAAGGAAATGTCCGCCACGCTGCCTCAATGCGTGTTGACGAACTTCACATTTCTTCGAAATATATATTTTTTAATTTCTCAGACATGCGCTACCAGCATGCGACGACGCGGCCCGCGCCCTGCCGCCACTTGCGTTTGCCGCGCTTTGTCTCGTCACAGAGTGGCGAAATCACAGTAATATAGGTATTTTATAAACAGCACCTGTCTAATATTATGAAATATGTAGATAAAACTTAAAACTTACCTTGATAAATGTATACCCTTTTGTTTGTAATATTTTTTTAGACCTCTCTTCAATCGTTTCTGCTTATTCCCCATGTTTTACAAACTAAACTTAAACATTAATAAAACTGTACATTTAGTAAAACTATAAAACACTACTATTAAACAAGAATCAGAAAAAACCTACTCCACTATTAACAAAATTAAATTTTTGCAGTAATATTTTACGATTTTATTTCGTAGTGCCGAGCTTTTGCAACGAGGCGTACGTCCACCATTGAATCCAAATAAAAGTAAAGGCGATGATATTGTATATCGATTTTGTAAAACACAAACATGTATTTTTTACAAAAAGATTTTGTAAATAATTACTTATATATAGGTTTTTACGTATTATATATTGTAAAATTGGCTAGTATTTGTATTATACGTTGGTAAAATATAGCCAATTTTTTAAAGTATATTTCAAAATGTTAATTTTAGGCCCAAAAAATCCCATTTTCTTTTAATGAATTACAGGCGACTGGTGTTGACTAGTTTCACGGCTTAGAACCTTTGTGGATTATTTCAATATAATGCCACCAACAGTGCGATTTTGATTCGTTGGTAAAGAGGCACAGCCCTCGTGTGGGATGCTACGTGCGTAGACACTGTGACGACCTCGTACGACCGGGTGCCAGTAGTGGTGGTTGAACTAAGTAAATGGCACAAATATGAATCCTTAGGAGATGACTACATATTTCAGTCATATGCTGTAGAGACAAGTGCGGTGAATTTTCTAAAGGAACAGTATCCGAAAATCGTATGCGCCATGGACACGATAACAAGACTGATTATTTTCGTATTAGCCTTTAATTCGTTCAGTACACACCAAGTAAACGCGGCCAGCATTCTTGACACTATACCGCGGAGAGTCCAGCCATAATATCACAATTTTTGTTTTTCTTTTTAAAATTATCAGTTTTTGTTTATCAAAAATAAGCATTTTAAAATAAAAGGCAAAAGTAATAGGCTGAATGGTGCAGTGTTCAATAGGCTGGCACAGGCCTCTTTAAATTTCTGAAAGGGTTTTCTTGTGTAGTTAAGATTTGTCAGGTATTTCCAATTTCTTAGACGTGTAGTTACATGGTTTTTCCATCCCCGTCGAGTACCGGGTTAATAAGCACTTAAAATACAGGTAAAATAAAACTAAAATATTTCAAATGACGATTTTATTAGTGGCAACGGGAATCGAACTCGGTATAATTGGGTCATTTGGATGAGCGCTAATCGCATCACATAGCAAACACTTGCTGTAAATTTCACAGTAAACGAGCAACCTGGGTTCGATCCCATCCTGCAATCGCAATTGTGATGATTCTCGCCACATAAATCATCATGAAGAAACCTGCATGTCTGAAAAATTTTAAAAAAATATTTCGAAGACATGTAAAGTCCGCCAACACGCATTGGGGCGGAGCGGTGGGCACTTCCTTGCTCTAAAACCCTCTCAGAAATGAGAAGAGCCTGAGCCTGTGCCCAAGTGTATACGTTTATAGGCGGTAAGGCATCAGCTATCTTATTTACCTTTCCATTTATAAGCGTATTCATCTTTTTTTTTTTAAAGAATATTAACAATGCTATAAACATTACTAATATTCCCTTTAACCACTCGTGGTAAGCTTAAATTGCTTGTGTTACGAGTGGTTCACGCCAGTAGTCGAATGGTGGATTCGAACCCACGAACTTTTTGAGTTTGCGGTCCGTGCCCTGCCATTAGGCTACTGTGTTCATCTATAAGAATATTAAACTAAATTTGTTTCTATACTCGTATATTGGAAATATTTTAATACAGCTGCACTGTAAAAACTGTCTTGTAGTAAATCCGAGAACAATTTGGACGTTCATCGGGGCAGTAAGAAGAAATTAAATTCTTTCGCAATGAACTTTAACAAACAAGATGTAAAAAATCTGAACCACTTTAATCGGATTTTCTCGTCCTTTACCAGTTTACTGCGAATTGCGCCTCGTTTAAGATCTTGTAAGGTCCTCAGCGTTGTCATTGCAGATTCCACTGTAATACGTTTTGATTAAGATTTAGTATTATTATTGTGATAATTTTTTGACTGGCTTTGAGCACTACAGTGGATTTACAAGCAGAAGTTGTGGCTATTTAATGAAAGCTGAATCTATCTGGCTAACCAGATAAATTATTTCTTTTATCTATGCAGCTATACATGGTAGATCCATGCTACAGCTACATGATGGTTGTAATAGGAATGGGTCGGCTCAACTGAGCTAAAACCGCGCTCTTATAGAATACCAGAGTAAAATGGCAATGTAATGCTGCTGTGTGTGTTTCGTATGGTAAGTGTAGATAACTGGATACTCTTTGGACACGTCAAAAACGTGAATTTCTTCGATAAAGAGTTCGTGGCCTGTATTGGTACATACAACAAGCAGAGCGAGGAAAGTAGATGAGAGTGGAATGCACGCACTAAGCTTGTGAGGGACTGCCTCGCCTTCTTCCTGAAGTATAAGCTAACAAAGCAGGTCTACCGCGTGGATCGGCGCACGCACTCTTAAATAAGTTCCAGAAAGTCACACACTCCTTAACACTTCTGCATCACACCCGCGAAATTACTAGGACTCAATGTCCGCTGATGAAAAATACTAAAGAGGAGATCGAAGGACGCAATATCCATCATGCGGTCGCGGATCTTATTCGATTACAACTCACTGAGTCGCAGTACGTGCATATAGGAAGGATTAGGGAAAGGAGGGGTTAAATATATGAATCAAGAATTTTTTATATTTATAAATTCTATTATATTTATGTCAGGTAATTATATTGCGTTACCATCTTTTGTAAATTCATTGGGCATTTCATCTTAGTCCTCAGGGAAGACAACGCATCTGCTTTTTTATTTGAAATCGAGGATAAATATAGATGTCTACAGGTCACAGCATGGTAAGTACCATCAGGTGGACTGTGTGCTTGTTGGTCACCCTTATCCTAAATAAAACTATTTGTATCGTATTATTTAAATAAAATTATAAAAACTAGGTTCAGCCGTCTAAATACATTCAAATTGTTCTTTATATATTATAATTATTGCCAGAAGAAAAAATAAACCTAGGTTAAATGAACTTACTTAGAATAAATCTTGCCTTTTAGGTATTGCTTGATAGGTTTTTTTATATTTTAGCAAAGTGAACACTCACGGCATTTTTTTATATAGGAGAGGGGGCAAACGAGCATACGGTTCACCTGATATTAAGCGATTACCGCCACCCATGAACAACCGTAACACCAGGGGAATTGCGGTGAGTTGCCGGCATTTAAGAAAGAAGTAAGTCCTTTTCATAAAGGTCCCCAGGTCGTATCGGTCCGCAAAAATCGCCGGTGCAATTCAATTCAATTCAATTTATTTGCTATTTTTGTTGTACATTTGGTCTTATATTTAAAAAAAATGTTCAAAACAAGAACCCTGCAAGAGCACTGCGAATATAGACAATTATTAATATTACATTCACATTATAGTATTATAAAATTATTATTTAATGAATATTTACAATTAACTTAAATATAAATTGGATCATATTATATTATTTATTTTTTTCAATTTCCTATTTCCTACTCAATCACTAAAAAACTCCTGCAACGAGTAATAACATTTTTTCGTTAAATATGTATTAACTTCCTTTTTAAATTTTTTAACGATTTTAATGCTTCTGATTTGTTCTGGAATTTTGTTATATATTTTTATTGCCATGGCATAGGGACCGGTGTTTACTAATATTTACTAATATATAGTAATTTTATTTTTGATCTTAAATTTTTAGGGCGAAAATATTGAGGGAACCAGTCAATATTATTTCTAACTAGTGAGCATATTTCGAATATATATAGGGATGTTAATGTCAGGATATTATAATTGATAAAGTAATTTCAACAACTTGTTATGGAGTCGATATTTGCAATTATGCGAATACATTTTTTCTGAATTAGAAATACTTTGTTAGCGTCTGTGCTGTTACCCCAAAGTACCACACCGCATCGTATCCAGGCGTCTGCGTACGCGTGGTAGGCACAGATTGCTGTTTTTAAGTCGGTGGTTTTTTAAGTTCTTTATCCACTCGAATTTCGGGGTCATTTTGGCCAAATGGCGCATCTGTCGAGCAAGTAAGTATATAACAAGTATACTAAGTGTATATGTATATATATATGTATATATACAAAGTGTATTAAAAACATATATCAATGGAAACGTTATTAAATAAGCTATAAGATTATACATAACAGATATATATGTTATATATATGTTTGTATATATCATATATATGTTAAAAATAGTTTGCTATCACTCGACGCCATATTATGGCGTTTGACAGATGTGCATATTATTTGAGACGCCAGAAAATGGTGTTTGGACTGACGAGGGGATAAGAGCGTATGTAAAACTAGATAATTTTTTGACAATTTTATTAATGTGTTCCTTCCAATTTAAGTGTGCATCTATATTTATACCCAGGAGACAGTGAGAGTTAACAGATTCTAAAGGAATATTTAGGTATTGGTAGTTGATATGTAGGGGGCGTTTTTGGTATGGTCTAAATTGCAAAAATTTAGTCTTTTTGAAATTGATCTCGAGGTTGTGATCTTGGAGCCAGCAATTTATTACATTTAAATTAGAGGTTAGGAGATGGTGTAAATCTGTGCTATTGGGACAGGGAAGAATTAATGAAATATCATCAACAAAAAGAACACAGGGGATATTACACATATTCGGAAGGTCATTCACATATATTAAAAACAGCAAACAGCCCAGCACGCTACCCTGAGGTATAGAGTGTTTTAAGAAATTTTTTTTAGACCTTACAGTTTCAAAAATTCTGGTTTGTGGGTCTCTGATGCCTATATCTACATACTGGACGCGTTGATTAAGGTAAGATACAATCAGAGTACCTAGGTTAGGTGCTGCAATATAGGAGCTACTGACGGGCCTGCAGCCCGCGGCTGGCCCTCCGACGTCTGCGGCGTTGCACCACCAAATCTTCTTTGGGCTATCTCCTGCTGGCGTTGACTTCGGGTATGAACACCCTTCGTTTCCTTCTTAGATAAAATCAGCATGATTTTATCCCACTTCTGACATCAATTGTTACGAACTTAGGGTTCGTGACAATTAAAACTGCCGATTGAATTACCAGAATTAACACTTTAATTACCGAACACCAATTAGAACTTAAAAAAACACTAATTAATCACACTAATTTCTTTTAGTTCACTTTATTTCGCTTCGAAGCTTCCCTTGTATCGCCAAATTCAATACTGCCCCGATCACGGCTTGCAGCGGCTTTAAATTCACCTTTTCCACCGAAACATCCTGAACGTTCCAGAAAATACCGGTCCCTACTGACTAAGTGCAAAAAGTTCGAGCGTGGACTCCTCTAGAAAGCCTAATTATTCCACCCGCCACTAGATGGCGCTGTTGGGATAGTTCCAGAAAGATCTTGACACTCCTATTTCTGATACTTGATACCAGATGGCGCTAGTGCCATCAATTGTGGTGCGTAACAATATGTATTTAAGTTATGATTCATACGGTTCTTATAAAAAAGACACAGCAAAAGATTTCTTTTAAAGTTTAATACTGACAAAAAACATTTTTTTACTACAAAACAAATCAGTCAATTTTTCAAATAATGAAATTATATAAATTAAACAGTTTTTCGGAGAATATTAAATCCTACATCGTAATTATAGTAATTTTCTTCGCACTTTTTCCGCAAAATTTTCAATAATATCTGATAAATTTATACTGTCGCGAACCCTGTGTTCTATTGAAATCATAGCCAGTCCACATAATTTGTACAGTGTCGTAGTGGATCGCAGATAATTTTTAATTAATATTTTTAATTAAGAAAAGCTTCTTTCCCCACTCGCAACAGTTGCCGGTAAAGTTAAAAAGGTTCTGAGCACAATACAGATATTTGGACTAAATCTTAAATCTGTTATAAATTTCAAAACACTTTGAGGAGTTTTTTGAAATTTAAATTACTATTTAAAAACATACAAAGGACTAACGACTCCTCACAAATTTCTAATGCATTTATATCGCTTGAGTTTGTTCAATTAGGGAACACGAATAAAATAGGCGACTCACACAATAGGCAAATTGTTTATTTGAATAATAAAAATAAAAACTAATTTGGTGGTGATCGGGTCGCAAGCTATCAGCGAGTGACGGTCTTAGTCGCGGTGGTGAGAAAAACGCCCCGCGCTTCTCGTACTCCCCGCGAACACCGACGGTGCTGTCGGTGTTCGCGGGGGGTAACGGCGCCGACTTACTCCCGGCGCTGGAAAGCTTAACAGCTTTCAAGAACTTTCAACTCATCGGGCTTCGGTAGTAGGACGATTCCATTTAGAGCGCGCCGCACAATTACTCTTGCAGTGTCTATGTCTGCGACGTGTGTCAATCCGTCAGTTCCCTTAAAGAGTCTTCTTACACGTCCGAGACGCCAACAGAGCGGTGGAGCGTTTTCTTTATCAACAGGACAATTTGTAGGCTCTCTTTGGACTTCGTAAGCCACTTCATCCTTAACTGTGGCTCCGCAATATACCCGTGGCTCCAGCGTCGCCAAAAGTGTTGTTTAAACTTCTCGATGCGCTGGAATCTGTCGAGACAATTGGCATTATCGGATTGTAGACACGAAGATGGCAGCGAGCTTAGTGGTCTACTAATTAAAAATTGGCCCGGAGTTAAGGGATAATAGTCAGTAGAAGAGGAACTTAGTGGACATAGGGGGCGGCTATTAAGGATGCATTCTATTTGTGTGAACAAAGATGACAATTCCTCATAGATTAGGTGCGTAGTCCCTAATATTCTAGCCAGGTGGAATTTGGCTGACTTTACACCGGCCTCCATCAGACCATTGAAGTGAGGAGCGTATGCAGGCGAGAAACAAAATTCAACGCCTTCGTTTTTGACGCATCAACTCGCACCTCATCTGGTTTGTCTTCAAACGACATTCAAATGATAGGCCCTACAAGACTCTATTTTAATATCCTCATCCGGTTCCAGCAACATCGTTATGTGTTGTCAGCGGATATTGAAAAAATGTACCGGCAGATTTTAGTAAATGAGTCTGACCGAAACCTACGGCTGATTTTATGTTATATATTTATGGATTATAAAAACTAATTTGGTGGTGATCGGGTCGCGAGCTATCGGCGAGTGACTTAGGCGCGGTGGTGAGAAAAACCCCCCGCGCATCTCCTACTCCCCGCGAACACCGGTGGTGCTGTCGTAACGGCGCCGACAGAGTTCTCATGAGTTAAAATAGCCTCGAGGTTCTTACAATGCTCTAAAAATTCATCTTTTGGGAGTTTTCTTAAGCCATACATGTTATACAAAAAAGCAAAATGTTTACTGTGCTCAGAAATCTGGGAAAATCTTAATTCTAAGGAATTTATGGCTGTATCCAAAATGTGGAAAAATACTTCAATTTTATATTTTTGACGAGGGTCAATAATTGGTTCGTCAACACACTCATAAGTAAATTGCTTTTTTTTTAAACTTCCGATTGATTAATATCCGTAGTATTAAATATTATCCGATAAATTGCAGAACTTGTAGTTCGGAACTTATCACTAATGAGACACTTAATAGGGGTACCAAACTAACTAAATTTAAATTTCTACGTATTAAATTGTCGGTACAAAATAAATTAGAGCATCAGTTTAAATGTAAATCAGGATTAAACTGTTTGCAATCATTTTTTACTTAATTGGTAAAAATAAATCTACTAAACAGGTACCAATCACGAGAAACTGGCAACACACGCTCTAAACATAAGCTATTGGAACACTACTCCTATGACCCAAATCTAATGATGTGATGATTTCTTATATTTACGCGAACACTACACATGATTAAAACTACTTTTACGGATTTTATCGCGTTTATTTTTACCGATGACTGAGAGATGACTGACATCTCAGTCCCCCGTGACCATGGGTGCTGGAAAGCGCCCGAAACGTCGGGAATTAAAAATAAAAAGGAAAAATAAACGCGATAAAATCCGTAAAAGTAGTTTTAATCATGTCTAATGATGTGACTCAAATTTTGTTAAAAGTACCGAGTACTTATAAAAGTACCGATACCTAAAAATATCGGAACAACAGTATCGTGTCCAAATATACTTAGTATCGAAATTAAAGTATCGATACTACTCAAGTATCGGTACTTCTTGTGGATCTCTGCTTCTTCTTTCTTTCAAACTAAAATAATTCATTTAAGTAAAATACTTTAATATTTACTTTTTACTTAGGTTGGAAGATAAGTCAATTTTGCCGCCCCTCATTTTTGCCGCTCTGGGTAAATTCCCGGCTTACTCCCCTTTAGATCGGGCACTGACGCAACAAACGGGAACTTATGATTCTCCGCGCAGATAACGGAAATGCCTCGGCAGTCATGGATACGTCCGATTATAATTCTAAAATACAAAAAATTTTGTTGTATGTAAGTTCTTATTAAAAGGTTAAAAATTACCCAACAAATAACACAGTTAAAACAAATAGTGGTCTCATAAGCACACCGGAAAATTAAATCTGGACGTAAAATCGATAATACCTTCATGTGCCAAACTACAGAAGTAGTACATATAATCAAAAATACAACATGCAATACGATTGCAACTAGATGGTGTGGCGATGGGCTCACTTGTATCTCCCATTGTCGTCAACATGTTTATGGAAGTTTTTGAAGAGAAAGTCCTGCTTACTTCCCTCGTAAATCCAAAATTCTACAAGCGTTACGTAGACGATATTTTCACAATTCTAACTTTAGATAAAGTAACTATAAATTCTAAAATTCAGTTCACAATGGAGTTAGAGGCATTCAATTCTTTAGCTTTTCTAGATGTGTTAGTAATTCCTGTTAACACCTTGAGCCACACTGTGTAAAGAACAAAGATCCATAGAGATAGACGTTTAAACTGTGATTCTCACCACCATCATTCACAGTTAGCTACCGCTAGATTTCATAGCTACCTTTGTTTCAGAGAACACGAGGGATCTGTGACAGTAAACACCTGGCCACCGAGCTTTAACACGTCAAGCAAGTTTTGCGTAACAAAAAGCTTCGGGTCCCGCGCCTACGTCACAGTGAATGAGTGAATCCGGACAGAGTCGAGCGTGTGTCTGCTGTATTGCCATATATCATAGGTGTCACTGACAAGATTGTCTACATCTTGAAGCGTGCTTCCATTAAAATATACTTTAAGCCGATGAAGAAAATTATTTAGTTTTTACCATCAATCAAGTGTAATATCACTCTGCAAGATGCAGGAGTGTACAAGCTTGATTGTGAATGTGATATCTGTTACATACGCCAAATAAAAAGATCAATAAAACTCACATTAAAAACACATAGCTGTAGTGAAGGATCGATGTTACAACAAGTCTGCAGTCTGTGAGCACGGACAGAATCGCCTCCGTCAATACATCAGATTTGACAGACCACCAAATCCTCGCTAAAGAACACTGATTCCTTCCTAATTTCAGTAGAGGAGATGGCTGGGTGCTACCAACTGCTTGGGATGCTATCATATCCTAAATCCCACCCAAACATACAACTGCAAGAGTTCAAATACGTTCATACTGCGTAGAGCGGAACCAAAATTTATAATTTTAATCTGAAGGTAGCCATGGTTAACAATGGTTGACAATTGGACGTCGAACACCTCAGTTCCCTCGTGACCATGAATGCTGTAAAGTGCTCGAAACGTCGGGAATGTAAAATAAGTTAAAATACGCGACAAAATCTGTAAAAATTAGTTTTAAAAAAAAAAAAACTTTTAAACTATCATTTTTTGTCCATTAATTAATTTTCTTCAATATCTAGGAGTATCACAATAGCACAAATACACTACGGAATAACTAACCATAATTCCTTCGAGTCGAATCAATTTTCATTTAATATTAGTTAAACAAACCCTTGTCAATGTTATTGTCCGAGAGCCTTGTGTGTCACGACTTAAAATATAAAACTTTAAAATTTAATTTTAAAGCAAATTGCGAACTATATGCCGTCGTCTCGCTGCTTGAGATTTTCAATATTTAAAATGACTTTAGCGCTTTGAGCAAGGGTAAAAAGGGTATTACGGTTTAAAATTAAAGTAGACTTTGAAGTGATCTTTTGTTTCCTTGGAGAATAATTCTTTGCAATGTATACTTATAAAAAGACTTGTCCAAACTGACTGACTGATTGATCTATCAACGCACAGCCTGAACCACCGAAGCTAGACACTTACAATTTTGACAGTAGGCTTATTTTATGACTTAGAGCACTAAGAAAGGATTTTTTGAAAATAAATCCCCAAGGGGGTCAAATAGGGTTTGATAGTTTGTATGAAAGTCCGTCATTTTTCAAGTTATGTATTTGAGCTTTAGTATTTAGGCTTTTGATTAAAACCAAAGAAATGTGTGTTTTACAGGTTTTGAAAATTCTTTCCCCAAAATGGTTAAATGGGGATTGTATGTTTGCGGGATAGTCCTTCATTTTTCAAGTTATGTTTATGAAATTCAGTATTTTAGATATTGATTTAAAATAAATAAGTATGTGTTTCACAGTTTTCGGAAATTTTACCCCCAAAAAGTTTAAATTGGGGTAGGAAATTTGTACCACCCCCCAAAAAAACTGCAGGAATGTACGCACTGCTAGCTGGTGACTGAAATAAGTAAGAGGGTGGAACCTACCCAGATGGACTCTTAGAAAAGAAGTCCTACCATCTACAATATATACGTTGATAAATTAAATATTACTAATAAAAACAAAAGCTTAGTTTTGGATTACAGCTGATTAAAATCTTTTTTCACACATTCTAAAGACCGTGATAATAATAAGCATTTTGCCTCTCCTTTCATTTGATTCATTGATTTGATATTTACGGCAGTTGCATTGTATGGCTGCGTCGTTCAAGGTGAGATCTGAAAAGATCCGATAATATCCCGGACGTCAGTCTGAGCGAGATTAGAATGGCTAGCATCTTAAAAACGGCAAGACCCCAGGCTGTAATTATAACATAGCTGCTGAAAGCGACCGAGAAGTCGACCGACGGGTCATCTTTCGAGACATTATGACACAACTTATCATCAGGTATACCTGGAATTAGTCCGAACAATTCCTCTGAGCGCTAACCGTGTCAGATCTCGTTTGTCACGCTTATTCTATACGAAAAAGTGGTGGAGTATAAAGATGTCCGTTGCTCCGGTATCTAAACAATGACCAATCATAGTGCAGTTTACTTCACCAATTTATTTCCGTCAGCTACTTTACGGGAGATAGTTATTAAGTAATTTTAAACTGTACCGTGTAGTGACGGTGTAAGAATGTAAAGAATGAATGAACTACGCCATATCGTAACGTGGATGTCATAAGAGGCGACAGAGTAAAGTAAACTGTAAATGGACAGCAATATCGTCCTTATAATAACTACTATATAAAAATCTGCCGACCCGCCTGCCACGCGTGGCAACTATAGCAAATATCCCTGTTTTGAGGCAATTCTATTCGGAGAGGCCTATTTTCAGCGGTGCACTTTGAGAGGCTGAATGAATAAAATAAATAGTAAAAGACAAAGTTGCTTATCCGCTGTTTGTGTAATTGCTCCTTACTTTAAAACTACCACAGTTATATAATAATTTCTTATATTTAGGCGAACACTACACATTTAAATACCGTTACTAGTTATTTTATATTCCCAACGTTTCGAGCACTTTACAGCGCCATGGTCACGGTGGGGTTTGACGCCCAAATACGCGGCCGACGCGGAAAGTTTTTAGAACTGGCCACTTGTAAACGATGTAATAAAAAATAAGTTCAAATTTTGAAAATGGAACACTTTGCCTATATTATTGTGTATGTATTTTACTGATTTGTTATTTAATACGATTTGGCGGTAAATTAAAAATTGTCTGTGTCACGTCAGCATGAATTTAACGCGAGAAAATTTTCGTACGGAGAAAGTTATCGACTTCGATTGACCTTTCACGATAAATACCCAAATCATGCTACTGTTTACAACTGGTTTACTGAGTTTAAACGTGGTCGCACTAATTTCACCGATGATCTGCGTGAGGGACGGCCTTCTACGGCGACGACTGAAGATAATATCAGTGTTGTGAGGCGTATGATAGAGATCAGAGATGCCGCGAATAGTTGTTATGGCAAATAGTCGAATTCTGATTACTCACCATTCCTCATGGGAAATAGTCGAATACTCGCTATTATTATTCAACATAAAAAAGGAATATGCAAAATAATTCTTACCTATCTTTTATATGTTACTGTAATCTAAAGAAAAATCTAAGATTATGACTATTATCATGGCAACCCTTTAGTTGTACGTAACATATTTTACGGGGCATAACCTCATTTTGTGTAAGAAATGGCGTCCAAAAAGTCTCGCTCGCAATTAAAAAGGGGATGTCGTTTCAGAAATTGAACTATTTTGGGCATGTTTCGAAGAATCTAAATCTACGAGAATAGTGCAACCTTATGAAGAGTAACCCAATAATTCCATTGCTGATGAAAATGCCAATTACATTAGGTTAGCAAAGGCTGACAGAAGTATATAAACCCATATGTGTGGTGATTTTTAAATACCAATAAGAATCGATTCCCAATTTTCTCTCTGTTTATTCAGAAAGACTATTTTCTGAGCCAGGTTTTGGTTTATGAAAAAAGCGCAAACGACTAGATCCCAGTCGTGAAGAAAAATTAGTTTTTCTGCACCACAATCTACCTCTTTTAGACTTTGAATATTAATTAAAAAACTTTATGAACTTCAACATGACTGATTTTTGCTAACTTTTATATTTCTAATGATGATTATATATTAATACTAAGTGTGTTTTGTTTAAAGATAAATACAAGTAATTGTTTTGTCCATCTATAGTTCTTCTCTCCATTTAATATAAGTTTATTATATTTAGACAACCATTCGCCGAATATCTAATAATGAATACTATTACTCGCTATTCGACGAGTAACAAAACATTCCGAGTAATGCCGAATACCGAATAATAGCGAGTATTGGCGACATCCCTAATAGAGACTGACAAAAGACTGACTTATCGGCAGATTCGGACACGCTTAGGCATCGGTGTGAGTCAAGTGCACAAAATCCTTCATGAACATTTAGCGGTCAGGAAGCTTTGTGCCCTCATAATTTGACAAATACTCCGTCAAAAAACTCCGTCGTGTTGACTGGTGCTGTGAAATTTTTCAAAGATTTAACGGAGGTGACTCAAATACTGTGTTCGACATACTTACGGGTGACGACAGCTGGATTTATTTTTATGACCCTGAAACTAAGAGAGTCTGCTGTCTGGGTGTTACCTTCCTCTGAGTTAACATTTAAAGTGAAGAGAGGTCGAAGCGTGGGAAAAAATGGTGGCCTCGTTTTTCGGAAGGACAGGCGCAACAATTGTTTTAGAGGATCGAAAAATAGTTACGGCAGCGTGGTACACTGACAATTGTTTGCCACTTGTCTTGGAAAAAGTTCGGAAGAAACGACCTCGCAGTAGGATCCTCCTTCTCTACGACAACGCCTCGTCGCACACCGCCAAGCAAATAATCGACTACTTGGCGATGTCAGACGTGGAATTTACTAGGTCACCCGCCCCTTTTTTTTAACATGGGGAAATGCCTACGCATACCCGCCTCGCGGGGGCAAGGACGGGTTATATCGGACTTGCACCGACTTAAACCCCATGGTGTTCCACCTTTGTCGCATATTGGCAGGGCTACGGGAACGCTTTCGCACACTTCCGCGGCCCTACCAGTGACTGCCGCCCCATGGCAGCACCTCCTCGGGAGAGGAATATTCCTCCCCGTTCTCCTTCCCAAGTAAGGCGCACCAGAACACATGGCACGCCTTCCTCCACGGCCTCCAATTACATCTGCGCACCAGACGCCCCCGCGTCCGATGCGCGAAGGCCATGGGGCCAGGAAAAACGAACACTTAGAAGTACTAGCCTTCCCGACCACAGCGGCGGATCTGGTCTATGGCTCCGCCGCCAACCAAGATTCGGCTGCGGAGGATAGGGAGAGCGGCGCCTCGCAATACCGACAATCCTCTCCCCCCGCAGCCCCATCACCACCGAATCAACGGTGCGGCCCCGTTTGAGTCGCGGAGGATAGGGCGAGTGGCGCATCGCCATACCAACACTCCTCTTCCTCCGCGACTCCACCTCGGCTGCAACGGTAGAGGGTGCGGAGTCCCCACTCGCTGCAGTCCACCAGCACACATCCGAAGTGGGCTCCCCAAGCCCACTCGGAGTGGTCACCTCAGGCCGGCCATACACCTCGGGCCAGCCACGTGGGTTCCTCTTTGTTCACCGTTGGAGACCAAGCCACGGCTACTAAGCCCCCCCGCCACGACAAGACGGGAACCCGTTCGGGGGGGAGGTCACCCGCCCTACAGCCCCGACCTCGTGATTTTTATTTATTTCCGAAATTAAAAGATAAACTTTGAGGAAAACGTTATATGTACGCCGAGAAAGGAGTGGCTGCGTTTCAAAATGCCGTTGAAGAGACCCCTAAGGACGAGTGGGAGAAGTGCTTTTCTAATTTTATTACGTTATATATTTTGAAAAGATATAATAAAACTGATAACTTGCTAGTTTGTTCAGGTTTTGATTTTCTTAGAACTTTCAGTGTCACAATCATATCATACATATTTAACCACGGCTACCTCCAGATAAAAATTATCTATATTATAATATAATATCTTGAAGATTGCACTTAGATATCTTCTCTATAGAAATAAAGATGTTTTATTATTTCAATGGCCTAGCGAATCATCTTTGGGAGGAAACTGTAAAGTGCTCGAAACGTCTAAAATATAAAATAAGTTAATATGCGCGTTAAAATTCGTAAAAACTAGTTTTAGTTAAATACTAAAATTATATTTAATCGGTTTTCAGCATAATTTTCTTCTACTACTAAGAAACTAAGTTTCGATTTTTAATCGAGCATAGATGTACTTATTTGTTCATTGACCACAGCATCCACTTACCTTCAGGTGAACTGTGTACTCGTTTATCACACTTATTTTATATAAGAAAATGCTGCCGTGTTTTGTATAGTAAGTGCGGAGAATTGAAGACCTCTTTAAGTAGTAACGAGACTTCGTAATTTAAACCTCATGGGTGATAACGCATCTTCATTTTAGTTGGAGTATTTATGAATTTTCTCTAAATTTCCTGGTATAAAAAATGGTACGTGCGGAGCAAAAAAAAAAACTTTAAAATGCAATGAAGGATCTTCCGAAATGAGTCCAAATGAGAACATCAACATCATACACACCTCTTTAAATCTCAAATTCTAATCTTATTGAAATCCTAAACCAAACGTCGGATCCATTCGTATTCTCCAACACTCGCGTAAATTGCACGGGCCATTGTGTAGCGACACGAGGGGCCGGGGCTCACCACACAATTGCTCCTACGTTATGATAATGGTCGTGTACTTAATGTCCCTTTACTGAAGTACGTACTCTTATCTATACTATAATAAACTAAGAGGACGAAGGATTTCTGTACAGTGAATATTTTTTTGAAACCATTGGAGTACACTATATATGTCTGTACACAAAAACTTGTGAGACCGAATCGTTAGAATGAATATTCATAAAAAGCTGAGAGTAGCCTGACTAACTGTGACATCGGGACATCAAAAATCTCAGTTCCTACCGCGACCATGGGTGCTGTAAAGTGGCATTGCAATTGACTATCAAAGTCCCAGGCGTGAGCTTTAGACGGTGCTGTCCCTTGCCGGTCTAGTTATAATCTGTGCATATAATATGTTCCTTTAAAAAGGTAATTTATTTATTATTTTTATTTATTTTATTCTTTATTGCATCATTAAACAAAAAAATACAAAGGGCGGACTTAATGCCTAGTAAGTCTTTTTTAAATGCCCATTGGTATTTTAAAACATAAATCCAATTTAAATAAGCATAACTGTGTATAAGTTGCTGCCATGAAACTAACACATACTTTGCTTAACTTAGATAAGCGGCTGCAGTTATGACGTCACTGGAGTCAAGTGTTCTCCACCAAACCAATCTAAATGAGTGACCCTAAAATATTAACTTACAAAAAAAATACAGATATTCATGTAATTATTGGCTTATTTTTCAGGTATTATGTGCACTGTCGTTCCTTGCTAGTGGTAGTTAGGCAAAGAATATGCGGCAAAAATATTGTGACGGCCCAGTATTATTATTAATAATTAAATTCAATGTAAAGGGGCATCAAAAATAGTCTTAATATATATATATATATATATATATATATATATATATATAAAGCAATAAAATTACAATAATAAACATTAAGTTAATATAAATACATATCAGACATTAGAT
Source organism: Parnassius smintheus behrii (assembly GCA_036936625.1). Lineage (NCBI taxonomy): Eukaryota > Metazoa > Arthropoda > Insecta > Lepidoptera > Papilionidae > Parnassius > Parnassius smintheus. Next base: position 5,572,197 of record JAUPFT010000020.1, on the reverse strand, counting down.
CAATAACATAGTAAATTAAAGGCAAAAATATTTCATAATAAATAAATTTATTTAAAAAACTTGAAATATATTTAAAATAAGATAATTAATAGAAATACAAGTCGAAAATATTATAAAAATAAAGATAAACAACAATTATAAAATATTTAGAAAATTTGTTAAAAATCGTCTAAGTCTTTGAAGGAGTTCATGTATAAAGAAAATTTTCCTAAGTTGTGAAAAGAGTTCACGTATAAAAGAAATTTCCTAAGTTGTGGTAGGAGTTCACGTATAAAAGAAAATTTCTTAAGTTATTGAAGGTGTTCATGTATAGATGTCTTGTATGGAGGAGCTGCCGGAGATACATTCCTGCAGTTGTACATATATATGGGGTGGTCGGGAGCCCGACTGCCTGAAGTACTGTAGCACAATGACTAGTCCTATATTAGGGACTTATGATATTAAACTCAATGATACAAAAGCAATACTATAGAAGGTCTCCATGATGAATTTGCATTACAATAGTAGGGTCGTTGGTTTGAACCCTATATTTAATGACTTATGATAGTAAGGTCTATGATACAAAAGCAATATTATAGAAGGTCTCTATGATTAATATTGTTACGAGCTTGAGGTTCGTGACAATAAAAATTGCCGATAAAATTACCTAAATTAACACTTTAATTTACTTTACACAAATTGAAGTTAAAACACTAATAATTAAACACACTAATTCACTTAATTCCGCTCCGAAGCTTCGCTTGTGTCGCTGAGTTCAACTCTGTCTCGATCGCATCTTGCGCCACCTATTTATTTAAATTAGCAAAATATCCGGAATGTTCAAGTAAACACGCGCAAGGTACCGAGAGCTCGAGTATAGATTCTCTAGAAACTTAGTTCTTCGGGTGGCGCTGTCGGTCGAAAGATCTGTGATGTCATAAACTGCAACGCTCCCCTCGCTCTCGTTCCTGACACTAGATGGCGCTAGTTGTGTCGGCGACCGGAGCGCGTAACACTGCCCCCTCCTAAGACATGCTCGTCCCGAGCATTATCGGTCCCATAATAACGCGCCAAGCGATCCACATGGACGATTTTAGGAGTCCCTCTTGCGCCTTTCTGTATCCGGTAGGTCACATCGTTGATCCTGGTTACAATCCGGTACGGGCCGTCCCATTTAGCTTAAAGCTTAGAAGATTTCCCTTTGCTGCGGACTGGATTGTGCAACCACACTAATGAATCTTCGTTGAACCCTTTATTGTTCATTTTGCGGTCGTACCGGGTTTTCATTTTCTCAGACATTTGCTGGCCCGATTGTCTGACGTGCTCATAAATGTCATTCATTTTGTTCCGCAAGTCATTTGCATAATCGGTTATACTGCGTGGGGCATCAGGTGGTATCCCGGTGATCAGGTCCGCAGGCAGCCGTAATTCTCTTCCAAAGTTTGCGAAAGCTGGTGTCACTGCTGTACTTTCGTGAACAGAACTTCGATATGACAACAAAAACGGTTGTATGTGCTTGTCCCAATCTCGTTGCCGATTGTCTACAACTTTTGCTAGGTACCTCTCCAATGTCTGATTAAATCGTTCCACCATTCCATCAGATTGCGGGTGATAAGAAGTCGTTCTTGTTTTATGAGTACCCATAACTCGGCAAGTTTCCTGGAATATTTGAGACTCAAAATTCCTTCCTTGATCGCTGTGAATCTCTAAAGGTACTCCAAAACGACAGAAGACTTAATGAACTAGTTTATCTGCAACTGTTGAAGCTTCTTGATTTGGAATGGCGAAGACTTCTGGCCACTTAGTGAAGTAATCCATCACAACCATGAAATACTTGTTACCGCTTTCACTCTCCGGAAACGGCCCCGCCACGTCAATGGCTATTCTCTCCCATGGTGCACCCACATTGTACAACTTCAATGCACCTCTACTACGAGTCTGAGGTCCCTTTACAGCCGCACAACTTGTACACTTGCGACACCAGTCCTCGACATCGTTTCGACAGTGGACCCAGTAAAACCGTTCTCGGACCGAATCGTTCAGTAGAGTTCGTTTAACTCCCAGATGGCCTCCTGAACAATCATTATGGTACAGCTGTAGAACATCCGGTACTTTAGCTTTAGGGACAACCATTTGCAAATGACAGCTGTCTCCCCGAACGTTTTCCCATTTACGACACAGAACTCCATCCTGAAGTAGCAAGCTGTCCCACTGGGCCCAATAGCTTTTAGTGGTCGAACTCATCGCAGAGACGTCACTCCACTTGGGCTTGGGAGCACTGGCCTTTATCCATTCCAGAATCGGCTTGATGTCCGGATCTTCCTGCTGTGCATGTAGTAAGCTGTCCTTCCACTCGTTGCTGAGGTGGTCTGCCCTGAACATCCTCACGGATACCACTTCCTTACTCTCTTGCCTAGTACAATGTTTGCAATCTTCAGAACAAGGTCTTCTTGACAATGCATCTGCGTTGCCATGAGATTTCCCGCTGCGATGTTCGATCTCAAAGTCGTATTCCTGCAGTAGTTCAATCCACCTCGCAACTTGTCCTTCTGGGTTTTTAAACTGTAATAGCCATTTTAGTGCAGCATGGTCAGTTCGTAAGTGAAATTTCCGCCCCAGAAGATATTTGCTAAAATGCCGCAACGACTTTACCACAGCTAGCAATTCGCGTCTTGTGACACAATAGTTCCTTTCCGGTTTTTACAACGACTTGCTGAAGTACGCTATCACAACCTCTCGATCACCGTTCCGCTGAGACAACACACCGCCGAGCCCTGGATCACTTGCGTCTGTGTCAACTATAAATTCTTTGCTTGCATCAGGGTATCCCAAAATAGGTGTTTTGCACAGACGGTCTTTGAGCTCCTGGAATGCGATATTGCAACTTTCATCCCAGCAGAAATGTCGCTTCTCCTCGGTTAGCTTATTCAGAGGTTTGGCTATATCTGCGAAGTTCTTCACAAATCGCCGGTAGTAGGAACACAAACCCAAAAATGCTCTAACCTGCGTCTTGTCTTTTGGAACAGGCCAATACTTGACAGCGGCGATTTTCTCTGGATCCGTGCGGATACCTTCTTCCGATACTACATACCCCAAAAAGTTAACTTGCCGTTGGAATAGTGAACATTTCTTCGGGCTCAACTTGAGGTTGGCACTCTGAATCTTCATAAGCACGCATTTTAGGTTTTGAAGGTGTTCCTCAAACGTACGGCCTACGATGATGATGTCATCCAAGTAGACCAGACAGGCATCGCCAATTAGCCCGTTAAGTACAAGTTCCATCAGCCTTTCAAACGTTGCTGGAGCATTGCACAACCCAAACGGCATTACTTTGAATTGCCACAGACCCTTTCCCGTCGAGAACGCAGTTTTCTCCTTGTCCGTAGGGTCAATTTCAACTTGCCAGTAGCCACTTTTTAGGTCCAGCGTGCTAAACCACTTTACTCCTGTAAGCATGTCCAGCGTGTCGTCAATTCTTGGCAAGGGATAGCTGTCCTTCTTTGTAACGTCATTCAGACGGCCGTAATCAACACAGAACCGCATGCTGCCATCCTTCTTTTTCACCAGCACCACTGGCGAACACCATGGACTAGAGGAAGGTTCAATAACACCATCCTTCACCATTCCTTCTCTCATGGTTTCCACTTCCTTTTCACGTGCTACCGGCAATCGTCTTGGCTGCTGACGGATAGGCAACTCTTCACCTGTGTTTATTTTGTGTTGAACTAAACCAGTCTTTCCTATGTCAGCCTCGTTTGATGAGAATACATCGGCGTACTCGAGTAACAACTTCTTCGCCTTAACCAATTCGTTCGGGGACAGAACACTGCGACAGTCTTCCAAAAGTGTGGTCACTCTCGTTTCTGCATCCTTGCTGGGGGTCCCACTCGATATATATTGGCACCGACGTAACCAATCCACTTCCTCACAAGTACCAATTAATGTCCCTTTTTCTATAATCTGGTCCCGGTCGCAAAGGTTCAGCACACGTACTCCTGAGATGTCAGTGGTCCTGACCAAGGTTCGAGCTACTTTCCATGGAAGGTCATTGTTTACCCTTTCCACAAGTACACAACGGTGAGCTTGCCCAGCGTTTCGGGGAAGACTAACCGGAACAATCGTTTCCGATCTCGGCGGAAGAACAATCTTCTCAATGCTGTACACGTTCCCTGGTAACGCACCTTCCATAAAAAGTTCCTCCTGTCCACATTTCAAAAACCCTTGCTTAACGTCGATCTCACAACAATTATTCCTCATAAAGTCTAGGCCTAGGATGCAGTCGTCCATTATATCAGCCACGATGACATTATGCAGGTAGATCACGTTGCCTAGCTTCAACTCCATCTCCTTCTCTCCACGGACGGGTATACGCTGACCGGTGGCTGTTACCAAATTAATGCGTTCTCGGTTGTATGCGGAGTCGCCAAGGAACTGACTTATAAGTTGGGAACTAACAACCGTACGAGAGGCTCCAGTGTCTATGGTCAGTTTACACGGCATTCCGTTGACCTCACCCTTGATGATTAGACTGTTCCCATCATGGGTTTGTGAGATCGAGATCCTTGGGGCTCTTTTAACATCAGCCAGCACCCGCCCCGCAGTTCTGGCTTTTACTCGTTTCCCTGCTGCTGCTGGGCGGTGCGGTTGGCCGCACTACCCTCCTGAGATCGTTCACCTTCCCTTTCTAGGGTTCGTTTAGGGCAGCTGGATCGAAGGTGGCCCTTTTCCCCACAGCCATAGCACCTTGGGCTGTATCCTTTGTTGCGGTCGCGAACTGTAGCTGCTGCAACCTCCCTGACGCGATGGGAACGATGATCCTGCCGCACGGCTTCCACTTCCAGTGCATGGGCCAAGGCGTCCTTAGGCGTCTCGTGGTGCCCGAGCCTCACAGCAGCTCTGACTTCCAGGTCGCGGATGCCGTCGATGAATGTCTGCACCAGGTTCCCTTCAATGAGCGCAGGTACAGACCGGAATGCTTTTCGCACCAGCTTCTCCACTTCTAGAGCCCACTGCTGCAGGTTTTCGTTGCTGCGCTGCACACGATCTTTAAGCTGCGCACGAAAGACGTGTTCCAGGTGAGCGTCGCCATATCTCGCCTCCAATGCCTCAAGGAGTTGCTCATAAGTCACTTCCTCACCGAGAGCTTCCAGAACTGTTAAGGCCTGGTCGCGCAGGCCTAGTGTGAGAGCAGTCATGGCCTGGCTTTTATTCCAGCCGTTCGCCTTCATAACAGCCTCGAACTGGATCTTGTAGGCTGACCAGGAAGAGGTACCGTCGAACGGCGGCACTTTGAATCCACGTAGCGAAGGTGTTGTAACTACTACGGGAGCTGTTATTCCATCACCCAGTTTGAGGTCGTCCAGTGTTTTCTTCACATCAGCCACCACGTAATCAACCCGATTGTTCACTTGGTCGATTTGGGTTTTAGCTTCCTTGATTTGGGTTTCAGCTTCCGACAGGCGGTTGTCATGTTGAGCAACCCTATCCTTCACCTCCTTTATCTCTTTCCCAAAGGTAGCATGAAGGTCCTTAATGAGGAGCATCTGCTCTTCCGACCGACGGGCCTGTTCCTCCTGTCCGCTCTGCAGCTGCTCTTTCAACTGACGGACCTGTTCCTCCTGTCGGCGGCTCTGTTCGTCCTGTCCGCCCCGCAGCTGTTCTTCCAACCGACGGACCTGTTCCTCCTGTCGGCGAGCCTGCTCCTCCTGTCGGCGAGCCTGCTCCTGCAGCATAACCATCAGAGCACCTAAGTCAGGTGCCACAGACGTAGAAGCTGCTGACGGACCGGCTTCCGTGGCCGGCGGCTGGCCCTCAGACATCTGCGGCGTTGCACCACCAAATCTCCTCTGGTCCGTCTTCTGCTGGCGTTGACTTCGGGTACGGACACCCTCCGTTTCCTCCTTAGGTAAAATCGGCATTATTTTATCCCACTTCTGACACCAATTGTTACGAGCTTGAGGTTCGTGACAATAAAAATTGCCGATAAAATTACCTAAATTAACACTTTAATTTACTTTACACAAATTGAAGTTAAAACACTAATAATTAAACACACTAATTCACTTAATTCCGCTCCGAAGCTTCGCTTGTGTCGCTGAGTTCAACTCTGTCTCGATCGCATCTTGCGCCACCTATTTATTTAAATTAGCAAAATATCCGGAATGTTCAAGTAAACACGCGCAAGGTACCGAGAGCTCGAGTATAGATTCTCTAGAAACTTAGTTCTTCGGGTGGCGCTGTCGGTCGAAAGATCTGTGATGTCATAAACTGCAACGCTCCCCTCGCTCTCGTCCCTGACACTAGACGGCGCTAGTTGTGTCGGCGACCGGAGCGCGTAACAATATGCATTACAATAGTAGGGTCGTGGGTTCGAATCCTATATATGAATGACTTATGACTTATGAATGACTATGATACAAAAGCAATATTATAGGAGGTCTCCTTGATGCATAAGCTTTGTATGGAGTGGTCGGGTGACCGACTGCTCCTAGTACTGTAGCAAAATGACTAGTCCTTATTAGGGACTTCAAAAGGAATATTACGGTGGCGTGTGTGCTGCTTCACGAGCAATTGGTCCGAGGTAAACTTGGACTCGCTAACCGATGTGTCCCAGACATATCATCTTAGTGCTGGTGGTAAGCGGGTTTGTTGTAGCAATACGGCTTTCCCGTGGACATCGTACACCCATACCGTTTGTGAACGGCGTAGTAGCGCATAGCGATGCGTCGTCTATATTTCGGATTGGGATTATGAGTGTGTTTGGTAGCACTTTTAAGTGCAACAGGCATACTCAACTTCATGTCTTAGTGCATTAGCACTATGATACGTGGAGTTTTGTTCATTGGCGTCTTAGTAGCGTGCTACTATGATACGTTAGTGATATTTTTTATATAACAACAATAAAAACTTAGTTACCAAAGTCGATAGGGATCATGGGGATGTGTTGTGAGGGGGCGCCATCCGTATGATAGTTGCATTGATGCTTACTGCTACTTGCGGTATTGCGTCTTGTGATGGATCTGCGGGTGTGCTGCGCCTGATTCGACGCATACTTGTGGTTCTGGTCGATGGAGGTGAACAATTAACATCTGAGTGCCGGTGGTAAGCGGGTTTGTTGTAGCAATACGGCTTTCTCGTGGACATCGCACACGCATACCGTTTGTGGGCGGCGTAGTAGCGCAAAGCGATGCGTCGTCTATATTTCGGATTGGGATGATGAGTGTGTTTGGTAGCACTTTTAAGTGTAACAGGCATACTCAACTTCATGTCTTAGTGCATTAGCGCTATGATACGTGGAGTTTTGTCCACTGGGGTCTTAGTAGCGTGCGACTTTGATACGTTGGTGTAGTTTTATATAACAACAATCTTAGTGCCGGTGGTAAGCGGGTTTGTTGTAGCAATACGGCTTTCCCGTGGACATCGCATACCCATACCGTTTGTGGGCGACGCGTCTTCTATCTTTCGGATTGGGATACGTGGAGTACGTGGAAAAATTATTTTGCCCTTTGCCCTTGAGTCTGTCACCCAGCGAAGTGACAAGGTCAAAGATGCCTACTAAACTTTATTGTCTTATTGCCGTTCGTAAAGTAGGGTGGATATGATTTGAATTTCGATAGAAAAAATAATAAAATAATAGAAAAAAAATATTTAATGTATTTAACTGTAATGTAAACTTAAAATATAGAAGTTGATTGAGAGAGTTTGGAAATAGAATTGTGTTGTGGGATTTTTTTTGCGCCCGAAGCAAGTATGAGCAACCCTCCGGAAAGCGGGGGAGGGAGGCGGTGAATGCTCATAGCATACCACGCAGCCGGCTGCGTGGTTATGTGGAGACTTTTACCCACTAAACACCGCCTTTATGGATTAGCTTACCGATCTGACGAGAGATCTCAAGCCGTATACGAACGCGACCCTCCTTGGCAGAAAAGAGGGCGCAGGTTGTGGTATTATTTTTTTTGCGCCCGAAGCAATTAAAAGGCTACCCTTTATGTAAGGAGGCGGTAAACGCATTACACATACCACGATAGCCGGTCTATCGTGGTTATGAGGGACTCACTGCCTACCGGGGGAACCTAAGTGTTACCCCCTAAAAACCGCCTTTGGGGCTGGCAAATGGCTGTTTAAGCTTCTTATGCTGTACCGGGAGCGACCCTCTTTTGGGAAAAGAGGGCGCAGTCGGCTACGAGCCGCTGAGGGAGTGCCTACGAAGGCAAATTAATTATGAATAATTTAATTAAATTAGAGTCGGCCTAAGCCGCCAGGAGGTAGTTCAGGTCGTTTGACAGTTTATTAGGCGGGTCCGAGTGAGAGTTTCTCGGCCTGCGGACTCGATAGCGAGAGGGGGGTGGGGCTGCATAAGTAGCTGCCTCACGAATAAGATGATTGGAGTGCGACTCTGAGGCTTTGAAGAAGTTCTCAGAGAGTTTTTTTTAAGAAATTTTTGAATTGTGGGGAGCTCTAGGTCCCGATGAAGGTCGGCATTACGGACGTACCAAGGTGCGTTCACAGCTCGACGACAGAAAAGGTTTTGAACTATTTTGAGTTCATTAATAATTTTAGGGTCGGCGTGGGCAAAAATGGGGCCCACGTAGGACATGACTGGTCGTATACAGACGTTATCAAGGGTACGCTTGTTTCTGATGGACATTTTACTGTGTCGGCCCAACATACTGTTGAGCCTACTCAGGTAAAAACGTGCGTGACGGGTTACTCTTTTGACGTGGGGCCTGAAAGTGAGCCTTGTGTCTATAGTAACACCTAAATATTTGTATGCCTGGGGACAGGGGTCCCTAGAATACGTATTGGTGGAAGGTTTTTGAGACGACGTCGTTCATAATCGAAAAAACGGCGGAGTTCTTCTCCAGGTTCACATCGAGGCGCCATTTTTTGAACCAAGCTCCTAGGTCATCACCTGACTTTTGAACCTTGTTCCGTATGAAAGGTAGCGAGATACCTTTACAGTAGAAAGCAGTGTCGTCTGCGAAGAGGGAGAGCTGAACACCTTTCGACGGGATGGGAATGTCGTTAGTGAACAGGATGTACAGTAGAGGAGCAAGTACTTAGCCCTGAGGGACACCAGCTTTGATAGGGCGCTGTAAAGATAGCGTGCCTTCGTGTCTAAAACGAAAGGTACGATGCTTTAAATAAGAGGCCACGAGACGTACTAGACGATCGAGGAGACCTATTTTGTACAGCTTGTAGATAAAGCCTGTATGTCAGACTCTATCAAAGGCTTTAGCTATGTCGAAAAAGACCGCGATTGGCTTATGACGACGAGGATAAAAAGAGGATATATTCCACAATACGGTGAACTTGTTGGGGACATGAGTGTTGCGCTCGGCAACCGAACTGATGGGGAATGATAAGAGGGTCACCGTCTGTGGAAAACAGATAGCGCCTCATGCGAGCTTGGATGACTCTTTCAAAGAGCTTGCCCATGGCCTTGAGGAGGCTAATGGGGCGATGACTGGAGGGGAGGTTGAGAGGCTTGCCTGGTTTGGAATACCAATCACAGTTGCCTCTTTCCACGTAGTGGGAAAGTAACTAAGGTTGAAGCAGGCGTTGAAGATAATAGATAAAAAGGTTAACACCTGCTCAGGAAAGTGTATTAGGGCTTGGTAGGAGATGCCATCCGCGCCCGGAGCCTTTTTGGGCTTAAATCCTTTGATGAGGGATGAAATTTCATCATTAGATACAGAGATAGGTTCGGAGGCTGTAGGGGTTGAGTTCCAGCGGCGGACCTCATCCTCCACTGCCTGGACGTGTGAGGGGTTGACGGGTTGAGAGCTAGGAGAGCATTGTGTGGCAATTCTATCTGCAAAGCACTCAGCCTTTTTCTCGTCCTCGAAGGCAACCGGGGAAGGGTACCGTTGGGACGGGAGAAAGGGGGAGGGTGGGTGATAGCGTCTATGCGGAGGGCTCTAGCTATCTGATAGTACGCTATAAGAAATGGAGAGATATTCTCCATGAGTTTACTCTTTTCGAGGTCTCGAAATTCAGAGATGCGGAAACGGAGTTCTCGTAGAAGACGATTGGCCGTGCGCCTATATTCGGGGGTGGGATAAAGCAGCTTTCTTGGCTTTTAATAGGTTTCTAATATGTAGGGGAAGCCCACTATTGTTAGCAACCGGGACGACCCTTTCGTTCTCCTTAAGGGAGGATTTAATAAGGGTGGAGAGTGAATCGACCGCGGTGTCAATTTTTTCGGGACTGTCTAAGTCCGACGGTAGGGAGCTGGTAGAGTCCTGTGAGTCCAGCGCTTTAGCTAGGGACTCCTTGAATCCCTTCCAATTAGTGAAGGTTTTCGTGTGTGTTGGGGGAGGCGGCTGATGGCCAAAAATGAGGGAGACCGGTCGGTGATCGGATCCTAGATCGTCTAATGTCTCAATTTCCCTGAGGTTGAGAGAAACTCCTTGGAGTAACGCAAACTTTAGTACATCTGGGGCGTGATCGGTGTTATCGGGGAAGTGAGTAACACCGAACGGACTATGGACGGTTATATCAAGAGACTTTGCCTCACTCCTCACTCTTTTCACTTTTATATCAAGAGATATTGCCTAAAGATAAAATAGCCTCAAAATCTTTTTTGAGGGGATGGGTTCCTGAAGGGATGTAACAGGAGGCTATGAGGATGGCCTGATGTCCAGTCATAGCTAGCCTGCATACCGTGGCTTCCATGTTGGTAAGTTGCGGAGTAGAAATGGGCGAGCAGTGAAGTGTATGTTTGTAAAAGATGGCCGTTCCGCCGCCTCGGCGGTCGGGTCTGTCATTACGAAGAAGAGAGAAGTTTTTAAAAGAAAGGCCTTTAGTGTCCTTAGTTTTGAGATTAGTTTCCTGTAGAAGGAAGAAATCGGCTTCACGTTCCGAAGAAAAGAAAAAATCCTAGTGTGGGGGTAACATATTTTCATAAGAAAGAATTAAAAAAAAGCATTAACATACACGCTGCAGTTATATTACGGTTATAGCACAAATGGTTAGGACATAACCGTGGAAGGACCATGGTTTTACACAATATCAGCGTAAAATATCAGCTTGCATCTGCTTTGTTTCGTATAGGGAGTGTAAAGAAGTGTCACTAGAAACGAAGCATTCCATCTTTGTACTCAGGGGTTAACAACTTCAAAAAAAAGTAAAATTTTATATAATTAGATGTTTATGCATACCGAGTACTTACTAACTTGGTTTGAATAATGTCATAGTTGATTATATCTGAATAGATTAAAAATCGTCTCTTTAGGCTGGTATTTTTCCCCTCTTGATTTGAAGAGGCCGCCATTATGGTCGAAGGCGGTCGACGTTTTATGGAATTGACGCAAGCCAAACGAGATTGCTTTCTTTTCTGCAGAAAAAAGGCAAATATTTTTGAAATTGCAATATTTTTGATTTTAACCATTGATTTTTTTTAAATAATATCTGTATTACTTATGTTGTGATTTTTTATATAAAATAAATAGTAATACAACCATAGTCGTAGTTTTTATTCAATTTTAAATGACCCTTTGAGGCAAAGCCATTTAACGTCATTAGTTCGGTTTACAATTGGAAAAGATATCGTGTGACGTAACATTTATACAAAAAATACTTGTTTGCCACTAAAATTATGCGAAAAATAACTGTCCACTGAAAAACAACAAGAAATAAAATTTTCGACCGTAGAAGGAAAAGAGCAGTCGGGCAAGGTGTTCGGTCTGGGGAGCGGTCAATGCTGCGTATGATAATTCGGAGTTGTTCTATATATAGCGTGGTAGCTTCGGAACTTTGATAGCGCGATTTAGGCTTCGGTGCATTGCACTTTTGGCGCAACTGCAGCTCCACCACAAATTAATTCGCTAAAATCGTAGGATCTATAGTAATGTAAAACGTTCTTGGAACTGCTGCGGAGCTTGGCATCTGTTTAGACCTTAAATCTTTTGTCGGCAAACCCTTTTCACATTTAGATATATTTTTTGTGGGATATCATTTATAAAAAAAATCCTATTAATCTAAATAAATATATGGACTTCAACGTGTTAAGGTACTTGCGCTTACGTTTCATTGTTTTTTTTTTTATAGAATAAGGGTGACAAGCGAGCACACAGCCCCCTGATGTTACATTTAACCTCGATTAAGAATCAAAATGCATATGCGTTGTGACGCCTGAGGACTAAGATGCAATATTCCAGGAAAACGGGTCTCCAGTTCTCTACACTCACCATACGAAACAAAGCAGCATTAAGCTGCTACTTAACGCTTGTATTCTGTGAGAGCGTGGACCTACCCCGGTCGAGCCAACCCATTCGTACTAACGAATGGGTTGGCTCGATACTACATAAAATTGTGGATCTACCAAGTACAAAACTATTACTCTGCTTATAAATTAAAGTTTATTAGTTAAATGTCCAAACCGCCAAATATCGGTAATTTCCAGTTTTTAAATTTTTCCTTTGTGAATCCTAATTTCTTAATGTCAAAATTAAAGTTTCTTAATTACTTATTCCCTACATATACCTCTTAATCATGTACTCATTAATAGAATAATGTTGTAACTCTTCCTACTAGTTATTTTCTAGGAACTCCCATGATACGGGTATCAAATAGTAGAGTTTGCTGAGAAGAGTACGGAACTAAAATGACGTCACGTTTAATCCAATATGGTGGACTTTCAAAGATAGTGGACTAGTTATTTTTTTTGCAATCCATTATATGGGTATTGAATGAAAGACTTTGCTGGGAGAAATACAACAATAAAATGACGTCACTCTAAATGCAATATGATGAACCACTAAAGATTTTTAATAAAAAATAATAACAAATAAAAAACTTTATTTAAATGCTTTTTAGAAAAAGAAAAAAGAAATTTAAACGAAATCAGACCCATCAATTTATTTCATTACAAAATTTATACGAAATAAAACCTTGTTTTAGTTTTTTTTTATATAAGTAATTTGTTAATGACTGCTTTTAAAACATAATGTCGTCGAGAACAGATGTCCTCTCTGACGTAAAGGCAAACTCCAGTCCGAGGCACAAAGGAGTGTTCCAGTTTGTACCCCGGGTAGGAGAGATACGAGACATCAGCCGGAGAGGACACCTGCGTCTCGGTCGAAGAAACTAGTTCGCCTTCCTTCTGGAACCCGTGCATTCTGGTCTCTCGCCAAGGCTGTCCAGGGGAATTTCTGTCATCCATCTCTTCCATCTCTGCACAGGGAGGACGACTCACTGGCCCATACCGCAAAGGAGAAAGCCGATCTTCTAGGCTCTTTCTTTGCGTCTAACTCGACTCTCGATGACGGGGGGAGTACGCCGCCGACCATCCCGCGGTGTGAGTGCTCCATGCCGGAAGTACACTTCACACAGCGCTCAGTTCGCAAAGCCCTCCTCTCCCTGGACATCCACAAGTCGAGTGGGCCTGACGGAATCCCCCAATTGTGCTGAGGACGTGTGCTCCACAGTTGGCACCGGTTTTAACGCGTCTTTTCCGGTACTCCTACTCCCTAGGCGTAGTCCCAAAATCATGGAAGACGGCTTTCGTCCACCCGATCCCTAAAAAAGGCGACCGCTCAGACCCGTCCAACTACCGGCCAATCGCCATCACCTCCTTGTTCTCCAAAACAATGGAGTCCATTGTAAACTGCCAGCTCATGAGGTACCTTGAGGATCACCAGCTGATTAGTGACCGCCAATACGGTTTTCGCCGTGGTCGGTCAGCTGGTGATCTTCTGGTCTACCTCACTCACAGATGGGCGGAGGCAGTAGAGTTCAAGGGGGAGGCATTGGCCGTTAGTTTGGACATTGCGAAGGCCTTCGATCGGGTTTGGCACAAAGCGCTTCTTTCGAAGCTCCCTTCCTATGGGCTTCCCGAGAAATTGTGCGATTGGATCACCAGCTTTCTTGCAGATCGGAGCATCAAGGTCGTTGTAGACGATGCAAGCTCCGATTGCAAGCCTATTAATGCTGGTGTTCCACAAGGCTGCGTGCTATCGCGAACGCTGTTTCTTCTGCATATCAATGATATGTTGCATACCCGTAACATTCATTGCTATGCAGATGACAGTACTGGTGATGCTCTTTACACCGGCCGAGCCAATATTTCTAGGGAAAACGTCTCTTAGTGCCGGGACAAACTTGTGTCTGAAGTCGAGTCTTTGCTGAACAGTGTCTCGGATTGGTGACGACTAAATCTAGTCCAGTTTAACCCCCAGAAGACACAAGTTTGCGCGTTAACCGCTAAAAATATAATTATTCTGGCTCTCTATACTCCTCAGACTGAAACCAAATACCAAACGTCTACAACTAAACTAATATGATAATATAAATATGATTACATCTCTCACTAGCGCTCTCCCCTTTTTTTCTTTTTTTTATAGGATAGGGTCACAAACGAGCACACAGTCCGCCTGATGGTAAGTGGTTGCTGTAGCCCATAGAGATCTACATCTATCCTCGATTACGAATCAAAATGCAGATGCGTTGTCACTCGTGAGGACTAAGATGGAATGCCTCGTTTCCAGTAAAAAGGGTCTCCGGTTCTCTACACTCACCGTATGAAACACAGAAGCATTAAGCTACTATTCTACGCTGGTATTCTGTGAGAGCGTGGTCCTTCCCCGGTCGAGCCGACCCATTCGTGGTACAACTATACTACTAATATAACTGCAGCGTGGCCCTACCACGTATAACACACATACATAGTAATTGTAATCACAAAAGATACATACTCGCAATGGTGATGTAACAGTGAGTCTATTGGAATTGTTACAATCAGGTAAAAAACATTGATTAGGTTTTAGTGGTGCTTTTAAATAATTAGTTAGCAGTACACTGTGTGATGTATGATCTAAGCTTTGTTGTTCTGGGTGCAATACATTAGTCACTTCAATTGCAACGAGGACGGACTAGATAATTCAGATGATTCCCATTCTGCAGTTGAACATGATGCTGTTATGTAACTGCAGCATGGCTTTACCACTTATAAAAATTAAATGGCTTACTATTAAACAGAGGCGTGACTCTAAAAACTTGCTTGTCCTCTTCTCTATATTAAACGACCCACCAACTCCTTCTTATCTCAAGGACAAATTTCAGTATATATCCTCAACGCATGAAAGAACTCTGCGTTCGTAGGATAATAATAAACTAAGTATCACACTACATTTTATTAATTTTCTTGGTAAATCCTTCACTCTTCGGGCTGCACTGGTCTAGAACTCCTGGCCCGATGATGTTAGAAAAATATCTAATAAGACTGCCTTTAAAAGATTGAGCGCTTTATGAAGATATCAGATGGTAGGTAGGATGGTCAATTTGGTTACCTATATATATATATATATATATATATATATATATATATATATATATATATATATATATATATATATATATATATATATATATATATATATATATATATATATATATATACTTTATATAAATAATATATTATATACATATATCATAAGTATAATCATATATTATGACAGATTCTGATACCAATGAACTATTTCTCTCTGTTCTTCTAGTCTCTTCGTTATCTGCTTACTCAAAAGTTTCATGGTTTGACTAATAACTTTAACGTTTGTTACATTAACGCTCAGAGCATTCCGCAAGATTATAATGAATTTGTTGATACTTTTCATAATCAGTCTATTTCTGCGATACTTGTTTCGGAAAGCTGGTCTGTATTAATTTTTTAGTACCTATATAAGTTTATTGTATTTATGTTAATATATATAATATTAGTCTATTTTTAAGTTTATCTAACGCAACCTCCTGAGCCGTGGTAGCTTAGACGGTTAGAGCTTGCTGTAAATTTCACAGTACGCGAGCAACCTGGATTCGATTCCCACTGCCACCAATAAAATTGTTAATTGCAATTTTAAGTGCTGATTTATCACATGCTCGGCGTTGGACGAAACCATGGTGACGAAACCCGCATGTCTGAGAAATAAAAAAATATTTCGAATACATGTTAAATTTGCCGACAAGCGTTGGAGCAGCGTGGCGGATACTTGAGAATTGAGAAATGAGTGGGTTTTAGGGCAAAGATATATATAGGTATATAGGCTGTAACTTGAACCAACTTTTATAAGTTTATCAGTAGATTTTTCCTGATTTACTCTATTCTTCAATTTATTATTTGTCACATATCACATTATTTTCCACACGTCCCGGGTTGACTGGGAGAGAATACCAAAAAACATTAAATCCACCCTTTATAATCGTTTATTAAGATGTAATAAAGTGTAAATAAATAAATAAACAACGACCTCAATCATACACTGATTAGCTGCGGGTTTTCAATTATTTTGTTCTTCTAACTACCAGAAAACGCTACTGCCCATCTCTTGCATCATTTCCCACTGTCTCCTTATGCGAGACCCATGAGGCAAAAAGGGATAGGGGATATTCTTGCTGATGCAATAAAATAGGTAGTACGCATCTAGATGGACTTCTGGGTAGCTGAAGAATTTTTACCACCTAGAATGACAATGAACCTAAAATTATTGAAGTTTTATTAGTCTTTAGTTATGTTATTGAAAGTCCTTCAGTTTATTATTTTTCATATTTATTGCAAAGCTACTTATTTTCTTACTACTCAGCATTCATTAATCAATGTGACACAACGAGATATGGCCGAGATAAATCACAACTGTTGACTCGAAGTTTGTGAATAGCGATAGGCTTTTTGCTAAATAAAGTTTTGGGACATCAATGCTCAATCGACTATACCGTTAACAAAAGTAAAATACATACTATGACATTGGTATCCTATAAAGTGTAAAAATTTAAGTCACAGCCTTTATACGACCCACTGCTGGGCACTAGCCCCATCTTATCTCGGTTCTCTACACTCACCAACGAAACACGGCAATATTCTTCTGTTTCATGCTGTTATCCTGTGAGACCCCGGTCTAGCCGACCCATTTGTGCTGCTCTATATATATTCATATATATATCATCATCATCATTACAGCCCTTCACAAGTCCACTGCTGAACATAGGCCTCCCCCAAGTAATGCCACAAAGCACGGTCCTGAGCCACCTGCATCCATCGACTTCCTGCATATCTTACCAGGTCGTCACTCCATCTAGTGGGGGGTCGCCCTACACTACGCCTACCGGTACGGGGCTGCCACTCGAGAACCTTTCTTCCCCATCGGTTATCGGTTCTTCGAGCTATATGGCCGGCCCATTGCCACTTCAGCTTATTAATCCGTTGGGCTATGTCGGTCACTCTGGTTTTACTGCGGATATCCTCATTTCTGAGTCTATCACGCAGAGAAACTCCGAGCATAGCCCTCTCCATAGCTCGCTGAGCGACCTTGAGCGTCCTCATACGGCCAGCAGTGAAGGACCACGTCTCAGATCCGTAAGTCATCACTGGCAACACGCACTGGTTGTACAATCTAGTTTTTAGAGATTGAGGTATACCTGACGAGAAGATATGTCGTAATTTCCCGAACGCTGCCCAGCCGAGTTGAATCCGTCGATTGACCTCTCGGTCGAAGTTGAACTTACCTAGTCGGACTATTTGTCCCAGGTAAACGTACTCGTCAACAACTTCGAGCATAGTGCTCCCAACAACTACCGGCATAGGTGTGACATGGACATTAAACATGATCTTTGTTTTGTCCATGTTCATCTTAAGACCTATCCGTTGGGAGGCACTATTGAGGTCATTGAGCATAGTGCTTAAGTCCTCCAGCGATTCTGCCATAAGGACTATATCGTCGGCAAATCGAAGGTGAGTGATGTACTCGCCATTGATGTTAATACCGTCCAGTAGCCCGAAAACGTCTTCCAAAGCAGCGGTGAAGAGTTTCGGGGATATAACGTCACCCTGTCTTACACCTCTCTGCAGTTATATATATATATATATATATATATATATATATATATATATATATATATATATATATATATAGCCAGTATAGCTGCAGCTTGGCTTTAAAATTAAATATTTTTAGTTTACAGCCTATGAAAGTCCACTGCTGAATGACCTTGATAGTATTAACCATATTTGGCAATTGCTTCTCCTCATACGACACTCGAGGTATGATGTAGGGTAGTGAATATTCTTACAACGCCTCTACACGGTCTGACTTTTATATATGCGCACTAAAAATGTTACGACGAGGTAAAAGTATCTGACACAGCGTCGTATTAAGTATTTTATTGTTGTTGTTTATATTGCACCTTTTGCGACATACCAACACATCATTTCGATATATGGTCCATATAATATATAAATGTTTTATTGCAGTGTAAATTTTGTTATAAGTAATCATATACACGAATTTACACATATAAAATAAAGCATATTTATTCAAATAAGATCGTCCACCTGATAGTAAATAAATGCTATGGCCCATAGATGCTACATCTATCCTCGATAAGGAAGGAAAATGCAGATACGTTGTGAACTATGAAGACTAAAACTAAGACGAGTTGCCTTGTTTCCAGTAAAAAACGGTTTCCGGTTCTCTACACTCACCATACGAAACACAGCTTTATTCTGCTGTTTTGCGATGGTATTCTATGAGAGCCTGCTCCTAAACCGGTCGAGACATCATGTCTGTCACAATCAAATTTGTGAAACAATTAAAATTGTTGTCACAGGTTTATATTATAGGTATTTTATAGGTGAAGACAAATTAAGCAAAACATTTGTTAAATAGTTTCATTATTCAGTATGATAGAATACTTTAATTACTTACTCTAAAAATTTTCATTTTATAATTTTTGTTCTTTAACTATTTATTGTTTCTTTTAGTGGTGTGGTATATTCTGAATCTAACTTGAAGAGTTGTTTCAAGTAATCTAATGGAAAACACTCACGTGGCATATCAAATTTTCAGTCTTTTATACGTTTAAGTATTTCGTTGCCAATATTAACAATATTTGTTCCAATACCGAAACTTTTGCTCGAGCAATTCATTAAATGCGATAAAATTATCAGGAGGTATAATTAACAAATCCAATTGTTCGTTACCATCGTTAAAATACTTGTTATGGCTGAATAGAGAATCCTTGCTCATATTAATAAAACACACCGAGTAGTACTCTATTCTTATTTAAAATAAAGGTACTTACTTGAAAAAGTAGTAATCAAATGCTTACTAACCTATTGTACTCCTTGGGATAGTTCTTCTTTTTTTAGTGCCTCTCTATTAATGGAGGTCGGCAGGCATCCTCCTAAATTCTTCTTTGTTCAGGGCTAGCCAGAACAGATCTTCTACTTTCTTTATCCCAGTCCATTTCCGGATGTTACAGAGCCAGGACATTTTCCTTCTACTAACAATTCTTTTACCATCTACTTTGCCTATCATAATAGTCTACAGCAGATGGTAACGTTCATGCCTTAGCACGTCTACTAGGTATGCGACTTTTCTATGTTTGATGGTTTTGACAAGTAGGGGATTATTCCTTTTCATCTGTTTGAGGACCTCAAAGTAGCTAACTTTGTCTGTTCAACTTATTCGGAGCATACATGGGATATGAGATAGTTAAAGTATTATATATTTTAATTTTTCTAGTATTATTCATACACACAATACAATAAACAACCATTATAATACCACGTTTTTACATTAAAATATTCGAACTAGCAATTAACAAAACAAACAATGTGCGTCACGTTGACCCTGAGATTTGTCCACTGGCTGTGCCAGCGTAACCGGTTTTATTCAGTCTCACCGCGAACGCGACAAGCGGCCAGTGGTCGCGCACGCATGCCCTGCGTGCTTGTAGTAGTGCAACCGATTCGCGCGGTTGTATGAAGCTTTATCTCTGTTCAGTTCATTTGGTTGGTACTACCTTCTTACCTATTTCTGCCGCCATATTGCTGTGCCTGTAGTGCTATGTGCTCGAGTCTGTAGGGTATAGGGAGCCAGTATCACTACAGGCTGTGAGACACTTAGTACTTTTTATCCAGGAGTCAATCTGTGTTGGTACTACCCCCTTTCCTATTTCTGCCGCCATATTGTTGTGCCTGTAGTACTATGTGCTCCAGTCTATAGGGTATAGGGAGCCAGTATCATTACGCCTGTGAGACATTCCATCTTAGTCCTTTTTATCCAGGAGTCAATCTGTGTTGGTACAACCCTCTTACCTATGTCTGCCGCCATATTGCAGTACCTGCAGTGCTGTGTGCTCCAGTCTGTAGGATATAGGGAGCAGTATCATTACAGCCTGTGAGACATTCCATCTTAGTCCTTTTTATCCAGGAGTCAATCTGTGTTGATACCACCATTTTACCTATATCTGCCGCCATATTGCAGGGCCTGCAGTGCTGTGTGCTCCAGTCTGTAGGGTATAGGGAGCCAGTATAGTTACTGGCTGTGAGAACTTCCATCCTAGTCCTTTTTATCCAGGAGTCAATCTGTGTTGATACCACCATTTTACCTATGTCTGCCACCATATTGCAGGGCCTGCAGTGCTGTGTGCTCCAGTCTGTAGGGTATAGGGAGCCAGTATAGTTACAGGCTGTGAGACCTTCCATCTTAGTCCTTTTTATCCAGGAGTCAATCTGTGTTGATACCACCATTTTACCTATGTCTGTCGCCATATTGCAGTGCCTGCAGTGCTGTGTGCTTCAGTCTGTAGGGCAAAGGGAGCCAGTATTATGACAGGCAGTGAGACATTCCATTTTAGTCCTTTTTATCCAGGAGTCAATTTGTGTTGGTACTACCCTCTTACTTGTGTCTGCCGCCACATTGCTGTGCCTGCAGTGCTGTGTGCTTCAGTCTGTAGGGTAAAGTGAGCCGGTATTATGACAGGCAGTGAGACATTCCATTTTAGTCCTTTTTATCCAGGAGTCAATCTGGGTTGATACTACCCTCTTACCTATGTCTGCCGCTACATTGCTGTGCCTGCAGTGCTGTGTGCTCCAGTCTGTAGGGTATAGGGAGCCAGTATAATTACAGGTTTGTGAGGCATTCTATTTTAGTCGTTAGGTCGTAAACTCAAACCGAGTTGATAAAAAATACTAATTAAAAATCAATTTCGTATTTACCACTAGTTTGCAAAATACCTATGCCTTGGGCTTGGTAGGAACCAAAGGAATTATTTAAGGATGCTAAGCCAATTTTTAAATAATAAAACAATGTAATTGTGTTCAGCGAGATACTCATATTGTTCCTAATCCACGTAAAAGATATAAAAAGGTATGTCTTTGAAGAGAAGCGTTTTTTTTATACGAATACTTTTATTTTTAGGCACTAAAGTTTAGTATACCCAGAATACTAAAGCAACCGTGATAGCAAAAGTCTTTAAAATAAGAGACGCATATTCTTTACTTATTTATTCAGTTTACGTGATACAACGACGTCAACGACGTTCCGGGAATTCTGTGAATATGTTCGGAATTGCCCTGCCATGTAATATTATTAGTAGGGATGTAAAACGTTTACTTTTAGTAGAAAAGGTGGCTAGGTGCTACCATCAGCTCGAGATCCTATAATTAATAGAATTAAATCGACACCCAATCATATCACTGTCAGACTTTATAATCCAGTGAGCTTATAATGCATTTTTGTATAGGAGGGGGCAAACGAGCATATGGTTCACCTGATGGTAAGTGACTACTGCCGCCCATGAACAACCGCAACACCAAAGGAATTGCAGGTGCGTTGCCGGCCTTTTAGAATGGAGTAAGCTCTTTTCTTGAAGATCCCTAGGTCGTATCGATCCGAAAAGATCTCCCGTGGTAAACAATTCCGCAGAGAAGATGTACGAGGGAGAAAACTCCTAGTAAAACGCAAAGTGTTAGACCGCCAAGCATCCAGATGGTGAGGATGGTATCATGAATTTACTACACTACTACATTGATTGGAAGCAAATTAATAATCAAAAGTTGAAAGCGAGACTAGTTGCCTGCGACATGAGTGCGTCAAACACTGGTCTCCTCAAGACCATCATTCTATAATATGAGCCTGAGCATTGTGTTGTAACGACATACGAGTACAGAGAGAATGAGAGAAAGAGAAAAGTGATAACATCCTTAAAATTAGGTGGTGGAGCTCCTTCCCAGCCTTGGAATTTATATGGATAGATATGGATGGTAGCTATCTGCGCATCTATTGGTGTGTGTCATTTTAGTCCTCACGTATAACAAAGAATCTGTAGCATTTTTGGTTCAAAGTTGTTTTCTGTGTTTAATGTTATTCGATGACCTACAGTAGCAGTACCTTCAGGTAGACTACTAACTCTCTTTTCTTCTTATGACCGTCGTGTTTCATGGTGCCAAACCATGGAGCTCCTTGTGTTTTCAATTAGTGAAATTATATTTTTAAAGAGCACACAGTCCATCTGATAGTAATTGGATGCTGTGGTCTATAGACATCTAGATTTATCCTCCATTAAGAATCAAAATATACATAGTTTCCAGTAGAAATGGTTTCTAGTTTTCCTAACTAGCAATACGAAACACAGCAGCTTTATGCTGCTATTTTACGCTATTATTATGTGAGAGTGTGGTCCCCGGTCAAGCCGACCCATTTATGCTATAACCACAATATAGCTGCAGCAAGGCTCTACCACGTAGAAAATTGATTTTATTCCTTTTATCAGTTCCAATACCTCTTTATTAGTTTCTCTTTATTTCACTCTATTATTTTCTAATACCATATTTCGAAAAGTTCATTGAATCACTATTTTTCCGTGTCAATATTCAAGTTTCACAGTCATATAGACTATGTAGGGCATTATATTATAGGACACACAACATAACGTAAATTCTAACGACTGTCACCCAGAGGGGTAAGCAGAGACTTAGGCCTTTCATTTAGCACCACCTCGACACACTTCCCTCGCTTTGTCACATCCATATTTAACTATCTACGTATACACGTTCGCCCCATAACTTAGCCTATCTTCAATTTATCACAAATTTGGTGCGTAAACTTTCATCAGCGGTAGAATTATACTATAATATAATATGGTTTTAGAACATTTAATACGTACGAATGAACTATACACATAATAATTTCATTTTGTAATGTAGTTTCTTACTGAAATAACTTTGAAAATACAAGTGTCGCTATGAGTTGGCATGTAAAGACGCAATTTCTTTTGGAGTTCTCTGAAGTAAATAACACTTCCGAGTATTAGCTGGTACAGTAGAAAAGAAGATAATTTATATTTACTTATATACTTTCTTATTTAATATTGATTAACAATAATACTTATTTAACATAATGTTTTTTGTCTTCAACCACTGTTTAAGAAAAAAAAAACTCTATGCAGCAAGAAATTTACCGCGGCTTTTTAAAAGTAACATTTAATAATAAAATATATTTTCTATATTTAAAACGTAACGTCCTCACGAAGGGTTTCTTCTATAAATTGAAGATATTTTACAAAAATAAATTGCAAGTGCAAATATTCAGACCTGGAACAATTATCTACTTTCTGATTTTGCTTTATTCTGATTTGAACCCGCGGCCCGAGCACTGCAACTCATTGCTAAGCCACTGCGCCACAGAATCTTTAAAAATAATATATTTTAGAAAAATCTTGAAAGCGATAGTCTCATTCTCAGGGATTCTTTCATCTTCTTCTACTTCTTCAGCCTGCTAAAGCATATACTCCTATGTTGTAGAGATGATTGTCCTTCACCGTCACGTTTAGCAGGACGAACGTAGTATCAGATGTCCTGCACATTTTAAGCTGCTGTGTGTTACCGGTCTGTGAATTTTGCGTTATCATACAGCTTCCTCAAAACAACAAGTAGACTGTGCATTTACTTGTATAGAACATCGTCATTTTTAGTTACATTTTTGGGGCTCCCTGAAATTCCACTACTTCATATCATCCCGTGGGTGTCGTAAGAGGTGACAGGAGGAAACAAATCAGGGGATGGGCAGCAGCATCTCACTGATAACAACTTAAAATAATAAAAAACTGCGGTTGCTAACCCGTGTGCCAAGTGTGCCAATATGTTTTTTTTTAATTTATTATCCATAATTTTGTTACATTATCCAAAACAATACTAGCATATAAACCTCTAGGGGTTTATCTACCCTAGAGAGTCGTCTTATATAAACAAGGATGTCCTTGAGATGGATTTCGGTCACAGCGGCCAGCTCAACGGAGACTAGCCATCGGCGCAGGACAGGATTATACTGCCCAAGTGTATGCGCTAGCACAGGTGCACTCTCTATTCCCTCACTCTCACGATCCGATGGGCCGGTAAACCGGCACGACCGGAGAGAGATCAGCGCAGGACCCACGGCTTTACGTACTTTCCGAGGCACGGGGGTGAGACACCGCAACTTCCTGACTCCGGGCAGCTACTAAGAATTTCTTGAAGAAAAACTCAATAGTTGATTTTTTTGGCCCGACCCGGGATTCAAACCCAGGACCTCACGATCAGCAGTCGCACTACTACAACCACTAGACCAATGAGGCAATCAAACAAAACAAGGATGTGATTAAAACTACTTTTACGGATTTTATCGCGTTTATTTTTACTTTTTATTTTTAATTCCCGACGTTTCGGGCGCTTTCCAGCACCCATGGTCACGGGGGACTGAGATGACTGACGTCCCGATGTCATTGTTAAACCCGGAGTACCTTCAGCTTTTTTAATTATTGTTTATGGTCCGATCTATGCAAAGTGAACTAACTCTGTCTTGAGGTCTTGCAGTGGTATGCTTGGGTTTAGTTTTAATTTTATTGATTATAGGATCCCAAGCAGGTGGTAGTACCCAGCCTCCTTCTCTATTGAAATTAGGATGTTTTTTAATTTCAATAGCCTCACGTATCATCCTTGGTAGGAATCGGTGTTCTTTCGCGAGGATTTGTGGTCTATCAAATCTGATGTAATGGTTGGGGCCGTCTAGGATATGATCACAAACTGCAGACTTCCCAGACTTGTGTAGCGTCACATCATGTGTAGTGTTCGCGTAAATATAAGAAATCATTATAAAACAAGGATGTATTAATACTAGGCTACACTAAAAGTATCGGGAATGGAATAATCCCGCTGTTCTTGTCGTATTAAAATTTTTAATTGAAAACTCCTTGGTTTTCAAAATCGAATACCATTTATTTATTTAAAAAAAGATTCTCGGTCTTGTCACAAAGTTTTGTCAAACTTGTTTAGTCGTTGAGAAAATGGAATTGACTCGAGAAAATTCAAGAGCGATGATTTATTTTGACTTTCGAAGTGGTTTAACACAAAAACAATGTGTTGACCGGATGATTTCTGCATTTGGTGATGAAGCCCCATCCCAAACCACAATTTATCGCTGGTTTGCTGAATTTCAACGTGGACGTGTCAAGCTCAGTGATGATCCCCGTCAAGGTCGTTCAAAAACTCACCCAAGAAAACGTTGATGCTGTGCGTAAGCTGATTGAGGAAGATCGACATGTGACATATCGCGAAATTCAGGCAACTTTAGACATTGGCATGAGTCAAATACAACCTTGTATGAACAATTAGGTGTAAAAAGGTGTTTTCCCGATGAATACCGCATTCGCTCTATGAAGAGCAAAAAGCGGCTCGTGTTACTTGGTGCGTCAGAACTCTCGAAAGATTTCACGCAGGATCCTCAAATGCTGTATACAACATCGTATCGGGTAAGAAATCCTGGATATGCGCGTACGAACCCGAAACAAAAAACCAGTCACGAGTTTGGGTGTTCGAAAATGAGTTAAAGCCAACAAAAATTGTTCGTTCACGGAGTGTTGCAAAAAAAATGGTGGCTACGTTTGTCTCCAAAACCGGCCATGTTACGACTATTCCTCTTGAGGGACCAAGAACGGTTAATTTAAAATGGTATGCTAGCATTTGTTTGCCACAGGTCGTTTTTGAACTCCGTAAAGAGAACTGCAACCGCCGTATCATCCTCCATCACGACAATGCGAGTTATCATACCGCACACGGAATAAAAGAGTTTTTAGAGCAAGAAAACATAGAATTATTAGACCATCCGCCGTATAGCCCCGACCTAAGCTTTAGTGATTTCTACACTTTTCCTAAAATAAAGAATAAATTGCGTGGACAGAGATTTTCATCACCTGAAGAAGCTGTGGACTCCTACAAAATGGCCATTTTGGAGACCCCAACTTCCGAATGGAATGGTTGCTTCAATGATTGTTTCCATCGTATGGAAAAATGTGTCAAATTTCGCGGAAAATACTTCGAAAAGCAATAGATACATTTTTAATGTAAATGTTGTGTCACTTTCTTGATTCCCGAAATTTTCAGTACTATATTAAGTTACATTATTCTAACAGAAGTAACCACTACACTAAGTATGGTTGATTTAACAAATACGATTTAAGTTTACTTTTAAACAGTTTGGATTTACCGTCAGTTTCTTGTAATTCTATTGGACTTTCTTGCTCCATAGAAATTTTTAGTTTTCGGAAGTACATACAAGTTTGATTTATAAGCTATATATCGTAGATTTACAGCTCGTTTTTTAAGAACTAGATATTCTGAATTATTAACTTCCGTCAGTATATTAAATTTAATTTTATCGAAAATATTTATGACTTTTCAAAATTTAAAAAGTACTTATTTTTAATGTGATTAGGCACTATCCATCGAAGCATCTTGCGTTGTAATGTGCAAATATCCTGTATGTACGTTACATAAGTTCTACTATAACTGCTAAGTCCACAACTAATGACGGAATCTGCTAGATCCATATAAAGTAATCTAAGTATATGGTAGCTTAAATTTTAAAACATAAAGTTTACTTAACACAAAGCGAAGGTTTGCACACACATGATCTTTATGCGCTCTCCAGCAGAATCGTTCATAAACAATCAGACCAACATACATGTGATTTTTGACATTTTTAATATGTTGACAATTACAATGTTGAAGTAGGTATTCCATGGAAATATTCACGGCTGTGGAAAACGACAATCGGTGCAGTGGCAACTTTTTTGTGAGATGAGTGTATGTGAACAAGTTTCGTTTTTTGAGCGTTAACCACTAGGCCGACATCATGTGCCCACTTACATAGCATGTCGTAACTTTCCTGGATTTCAGTTTGTGCTACATCCATACTACGATCTGCAATGACGATACAAGTATCGTCGGCAAATTGATATGTGGACCCCTTAGTTATTGCATTTACCATATCGTTAACAAATAGCAAGAACTCAGTCGGACCCAGTATTGAACCTTGTGCTGTGCCGCGTTCAGTCGCAAACATATCATCTGTCTGGTTATATATTTCGACAGCGGTAATAAAGATTTTGATGATAACTCTTAAGAATTTCTAACAACGGTCCTTAAATACCGCAGCGTGATAGCTTAAAATATAATGTGTTAAAATTTAATACATCGAACGCTTTACTAAAAATAGTGGAGGAGCCCTATATTTAGTAGTGAATCTTAATAGGCTGTGTTTAAGATTCACCTTAAAAATATCTGCGCCTTAAGTATCACGAAATCACCTAGGCCCTTCATTGGTAGAAGATGACAATGATGATAATAAATGGATGGATGGAAATGTCAACATATTTTTCACGAAAACATAATGAAAATTTTTTGAAAAATTATGAAGTTGTTATGTAAATAACACTCTTAAAATGAAAAACATTCACCGATTCAGCCAAGTATCGCGTTTACTCGGTCAACATGTTTTGTTTTAAACAAACATGATATTGCATCGCGCTGTTCTTGTTAACAATCTTAAAACTTACCAGAGCTTAAACAATGAGTTTCCTTGTTGTTTAACCTGCAGATGAAATTTGTTTACAATATAGAGAAGAAACTTTCGATAGTACTAGTAGTATAGATGAAATAGGTAAAATAGGTACTTACTTCAAATCAGGATGCAAAATTCACGTGAGTTGCTTTACTTTGTCCTGTTTGAATTGATTTTTCGATTTTATTTTGTTTCTAACTTCCCTCTATCCCCTAGTAAATATTTGGAAGCCAGATATGCTCTCGTTACGGCAACAAGTATGACTATTAGTCCTTTACCTCAACTGTAGAAGTGCCGTCAGGTGCTGCTTCCTTATAGGGAGGAAACTGTAAATGGCTTAATTAGTTTTATCCATTGTTACCACTCTCTGTGCTAAATAACAGTCTTCTGTTTTGTTATTTGTGTTAGTATATGTTCATGCCAGTTCACCCCCTGAGTTACACAACAACCTAAAAGAGCGTTTCTCTTTATTAACACGGGTTGGGTTTCACCGGCAATGTTGAATAATTTCTTTCGGGTTTCTTTAAGGAGATGGATCCTGTGGTGTTCTGTTTAGCTTCAATTTTCCTTTATCTCATTCGCTTGTTCACAGGTCATATTAGAAAACACTTTGTTTTCTTTTACGAGCCATTTTGCAGTAATAATAATAATAATAATAAT
Organism: Parnassius smintheus behrii; assembly: GCA_036936625.1. NCBI lineage: Eukaryota > Metazoa > Arthropoda > Insecta > Lepidoptera > Papilionidae > Parnassius > Parnassius smintheus. Next base: position 5,543,908 of record JAUPFT010000020.1, on the reverse strand, counting down.
AATGTGCTCCAGACCGAATTTCGGCCACGGCGGCATGCCTCCGAGGCATGCCCATCGGCGCAAGACAGGACTATAGTGCCCCAGTGTATGCGCAAGCACAGGTGCACTCTCTATTCCCTCACTCTCATAATCCGATGGCACGGTTAACCGACACGACCGGAGAGAGATCGGGCGCAGGACCAACGGCTTTACGTGCTTTCCGAGGCACGGGAGTGAGACACCGCCAACTTCCTGACTCCGAGCAACTACTGAGAATTTCTTGAAAGAAAAACTCAATAATAATTTTTTTGGCCCACCCGGGATTCGAACCCAGGACCTCATGATCAGCAGTCGCACTACTATAACCACTAGACCAACGAGGCAGTCAGATGAGAGTCCGAGATCAAATGGATTGTTTGGATACTCCTTTTTAAAAACGGTTTTAAAAAAGTCTAACACAAAATACCAGTTCAACTATTTATGGACCGTTTAAAGATTTTTCATTTTAAATCATTCCGTTGAAGTTGAAAGTGGCTCAATGAATAGTTTGGAATATAAACTGTTTTCACTTGCGCCTCGTATGTAAATAATAAAACTTATCATTACACTAAACAAAACGTTTCTTGAATATGACGGATCCATGGCGCAGTGGCTTAGTAATGAGTGGCTGCGCACCAGCGCACGGGTTTAAATCCCGCACGGAACAAGTATTTGTATGGCCTACAAATAATTGTTCCGGGTCTGGATGTTTGTCCTTGTGTTTTTTTATTTTTATTTTTGTAAACTGCCTCCACCATACAGAAGAAAATCCTAGTGCTACCGTTGTATGTTAACATTTATAAAAAATAGGAACCGACAAAGTCAATGGGTGGAATATAGAGTCTGAAGCTAAAGATTTTAGGCCAAAACATTTATTAACAATACAAATTTTTTTTTCCAAATGGCATATTTGATAGCTTTTGACAATATTCAAAAGACGTCGCTATAATAAAAATCTGCCAGTTTGTCTTTCAAAATTTTAGCATATTCGTAGGTGGCTGATACAACACGTATAATGATCACTTATATTTATAAAATATAACGAATTCTTCAGCGTTGAGCTTTGGTTACGTCTTCGTCTAGTTACTAAGGTTTGCACGTGACAGACGTTTCACGCCATTAGAACTTGTCAGTCTTTCAGTGTGTCACAGTTAAAAACGGCATGCATATGCCATTTTATTTAGAGTTAAAGATTACTAACTTAGTTCATTACACTTACAATTAAGACTATTTTTGAGATGGTAGGTTGTCTATTCTGTCTATAGTCCGTCTAGGTAGGTATCCCCCTTGCCTATTTCTGTTATAACACACAATTACCAAGTAGCAGCGTGGTAAAATTATTTTTTACCTTTTTTGTAAGACAAGGATGTTACGGAAGACCATCATAAATTTAAACCTAAGCTAACCGCTAGGTAGTACTTTGTCTAGCGGTTACCACGGTTCGGCACCAATGAAATTGTGACTCGGCGATAACGATAAACATCATGAGGGAATCTGCATCTTTAAACTAAAAAAAAATCGAAAAAATGTAAAGTCAGCTAATATGTGGTAGAACCGCGCTGCAGCTATATTATGGTTGTGGCACGAATGGGTCGGCTCAACCGGGGAAGAACCACGCTCTCAAAAAATAACCAGCGTAAAACAAGCTAGAGCTTAATACTGCTGTGTTTCGTATGGTGAGTGTAGAAATCCGGACACCCTTTTTTACTGGAAACGAGTCAATCCATCTTAGTCCTCAGGGGTGACAACGCATCTGCGTGTTGATTCTTAATCTAGGATAAATGTAGATGTCTATGGGCCACAGCATCCACTTAGCATCGGGTGGACTATGTGCTCGTTTGTCACCCTTACTCTCTAAAAACAACGCATTAGGGCAGCGCGGCGAACACATCTTGCTATATTAACCCTCTCAGGAATGAGAAGAGGCCTGGCCCAGAAAGTAGGACGAGTTTAGGCTATAATATTATTTTTCACCACCGATCCGCCTCAGTTTTGCCAATATAGGATCTACTAATGTAGCCTTATTTAGATATATAATAATCAGAGGCCATTTCTATTATCAATTTTTAATTTTTTATTCAATAAACTCATCAAGTTTTTCGCATAAAATATATAGACTAGATCCTTCCCGGCATTGCTCTCTATCTGTTCATAAAGTATCAGCACTATCGGTACAGCCATTCAAAAGATAGGTAGACGGACAGACAGAGAGAAATTTAGTTTAGTTTGTCTTTTTGGGCAAGCAAATAACAACTGAATGCTGCTGTATTTCGTATGGTGAATGTAAAAAACCGGAGATGCATTTTACTGAAAATGAGGTATTCTATTACAGTTCATTGGGATGACAACACACCTGCATTTTAATATCACTTTAGGCCACATCATCCACTTAGCACCAGGTGGACTGTGTGCCCGTTTTTCAAGCTTATTCTATAAAAAATAACACCCTTAGCTTAATAGAACCTTACAATACCTTACGAAGCTTTCAATATTACAGACACACACTTCAAAACCATTTATATGTACAGATTACAAATTAAAATTGTAATCTTAGATGAAATTAAACGACGCAATAATATCTGTTCACCTATGGCAAGGCAGCGTGTAATAAGTAAGTGCCAATCCTTTAAGGTAAAAGTACAGCGGAATTTCGTACAAAAGACTGCGTCAGCCGTTTCATATCGACTAATGAAAACGGTTCCCCGAATACGGGCCTTATACGTTTCAGAAATCCTCTCCATCTGAGTCGTTTTGGTAAATGAAAACGCAGAAATATATTCGCAGAATACATGTGTTGCCGCATGCGTTTTATATATTGCGAATACCTTTCAACCAATAAAAATGTGCCTAATAGTAGATACCTGTGTTTGGTTCAAGTTATTCGATGAAATTTTGAATGAATAGGGTGAAGTAATCTTAACTTCATTAACACAACTAATATTGCCGCAAAGCACTTCAACTAAGTTTTAAATACTTGTGCAAGGAGTGATTCGTGACACTATTATAATGGTGGGTTCGATCTTCATAGGAATAGATAAAACAAAAAGTGCGTATACTTCTAGATACTTCTGCCTGCTATTTAGTCGTATACAATCCATACATTCATCCATTACAGCTTACAAAAACCACAGCTGAACAAAGGCCTTCCCCATAGATTGTCTCACAGGAGGGATTCTGCCATTAATATCACGCTTGGCAGGCGGATTGGCAACCGCAGTATTTTATTATGTTATGTTATGTTATGTAAATGTTATGTTATGTTATTATCAGGAAGATTCTGCAGCCCATCTCTTTCTTCATATTTCTCTGTCGCCTCTTACGATACCCATAAGATGATATGGGGTAGTGGATATTCTTGCACTGCCACTACCCGGTATTAAGTAATTAAAGTTATTTAATGAATGTAAATTAATAGAGTGAAGTGTTACCGTTACAGATTATCAAAATTCCACTGCTGGACTCAGAGCTTCCCATATATTGCAATAATTTATTAAGCAAAAATGTATATCTTACTAAAGAGTACACGACTGATAATAACCTTTGTAAATGAAGTGAACGCTTCTCTGCTGTTTCTAAATATTTTCATACTTATTTGTATAAAATATATTGTAAATTATCGTTTCAAAATAGTCCCGCTTTGTTGGTTGGTTTTTACCAGGACAGAGGTTTATTTGCGAATCAGTGGTAAAACTTAAATGACTTTCAATAGGTGTTCTTGTAATCTATATTTAACGTTTGCCAAAGTTCCTTTGCTTCATTTTCTAATTTTTGTCAGGAAGAGGTTGCTCATCCCTTAGTTTGTTTCTATCTCCTGTGACACCCATGGAACGATATGGGATAGTGGATATTCTACACTCACCATACAGCAATATTAAGCTGCTATTTTACGCTGGTATTTTGTGAGAGCGTGGTCCTTATCCCGGTCGAGCCGACTCATTCGTGCTACAATGCGCTACGTTTTAGTTTCACATTCCTGTAATCTGTCTTATAGGCAACTGACGCTTAAATTTTAAACAGGATTCCTGGCTTTGAAGCCGATTCAATACAATTGCAATCGTATTCTCGCAATTCGGATTCAAGGCAATAGTTTAGTCTGCTTTGCCATGTCGTTTGCATCACCAATTACCAACCGATGGGACAATAGAGAAGCACTGATTATAATTGATAAAAGCCATAGTAATATTCTTAAAGTGAATACTTAGGTTATATCAAGAATCACGGTATGAGAAAATTTAAAAATGTGTCTAGCGCAACCGTGTTTAGCTTACAACAGCACATAACGCGAAAATGATTAATTATAGAATAGTCGTATAATACGTGTTTAAGTACCTACGAAAGTTCATTTATTTATTAAATTTACTCTTTATTCCGAAAAATATGATACCGATGATACTTTGCGATGCGATTTATGCGATTTACACGGAATTTTCTCGCTTGCACGACTAAACTGTGGAAAAAAAGCTCCTTCGTCGTATCTCCTCAGTTTCAAGGCACTCCCCTTGTTTTTCAGCCAGTATTGGAATCCTCGACGTCCTCGGCCGGCTCCCGCTCCGGCTCGGCTCAGCCCGGCTCGGCATCGACATATCGAGTGACGTACAGTTTCGTGGTCTCTTGGAAGAGAAAGCCAAATTGGCCTCTTAAAAGCTTGGCGTGCTCAGCAGAGCGGGACAGTATTTCATGCCGGCACACCGCCTTCAACTTTACAAGGCGCAGGTTCGGCCGCACATGGAATACTGTTCCCATCTCTGGGCTGGGGCTCCCCAGTACCAGCTCCTTCCACTTAACCGCATGCAGCGCAGAGCGGCTCGAATCGTCGACGACCGAGTGCTTTCCGATCGGCTTGAGTCACTGGCACTTCGAAGAGACGTTGTATCTCTTTACGTATTTTATCGCATCTACCAGGGGGAGTGCTCTGAGGAATTGTTCGGACTAATCCCAGCCGCATAATTTCAGCATCGCACACCGTGACAAAACTCACGATACCATCCATACCATCTGAATGACTGGCGGTCCACCACCGTTCGTTTTAAAAGAAGTTTTCTTCCTCGCACAACTTCCTTGTGGAATCGACTACCTCCAGAGATTTTTCCAGAGCGATAAGACTTAGGGACCTCATGGACGGCGGTAAACACATACCATCAGTTGAGCCGTATGCTCGTTTACCCTCTCCTATGTAAAAAAATACTGTCGCCAGCGGTTTTTCCGGACCGATACGACTTAGCGACCTTCAAGAACAGAGCCTCCTCGTTTCCAAAAAGTCAGCAACGCACTTACGATTCCCCTTGTGTTGCGGATGTTCACGAGTGACGGTGATCACTTGAACCGCATGTTTGTTTGCTTCCTCTTCCATTAAAAATACTTTTTGGAAATTAATAATTTTTAAAAATTGGAATAATTGATTTGGCATAAATTGACTAATTCGATAAGGTTGTTATCGATATGGGTTTCTTACTCGTATATTACGAGTACGTGTATGATGGGCAAAATTGCTTTTTCATAACCTGAGACACGGGTGGAATACAAAACGTATCAAAATATTAATAATGTACTCGCATGTAGTATCATATAACAATTGGCGAAATAAAAAAAAAATTGTGCAACTGACTTCAATATAGATAAAATGAGAATATCATCAATGTAGTTAAATTAAATGCCTACGCATTACTAAGGATACCTCAACAACTACTGCTCAGATCTTAATCAAATTTATATGAGACCACATGAAAAGCACCAGCTCTTAAATAAAAAAGAATAATCGATATCGTTTTTTTAAAAAAAAAAGTTATGAGGTAACAACACACATAAAAATATAGTTGAATTGAGAACCTCCTCCTTTTTTTGAAGTCTAGTACTCCGGTATGTCTGCAGCACGTGTTGCTGTAGGGCCAAATTGATTGACGCGAGTATAATATAAAATAAGAGTCTTGCCAATGTCGTTCTCATCGCCTTGGCTCGAACAACGTGACACGACTTCGGCTGACGGCAAATCGAGTGATTTGACAAAAACAAGTCAATATACAGCTTGCAACGGACGGCAAATCGAGTGATTTGCCGATAAGTTGATTGTATACGTCCGGCTCCGAATGTAGCCGAACACCCACGTCGACGTGTTTAAGTTTTCAACGGCAGCCGAATTGCGCCGGAGATGGCTGGACGGCGTTTAAAGGATCCACTCGCTTGATTTCATCTCCGATGGCAGCCGAATAGCGCAGAGGACGGCCGAACAGTGTTGGACAACGAGTCGACTGCCGAACGAATGTGAACAGCCGTCGCAATTACCGTTTGGAGGAGTCGACTGCCGAACGTAAGAAAACAGTCGTCGCGATGACCGTTCTGGAGAACTGACTCTCGAATGCAATTGAAAAGCGCAACAGCTGATCAGCGTTAAGCCGAGTAGTGTGGATGATACGCACCCACGATCTGTTAAATGCTGGGACTCCCTTATGCTTACTAATGAAAACGGAAAGTGTCATTTCAATTGTTTTTTTTTAAATGATATCTTTATTATAAAAAGAAGAAAAGGTATCATATACTATATAGCAAAGTCTTTTGTAATTAAATAGTGAGTATGAAGTTGAGTATTTATTATTCTTTTCACACATAAAAAGAGCGCCAAATGTGGCTTAAATAAAATGTTTGGTAAGGCTTAAGGGGAATTATTTGGAACAATACAATACTCACCAAAAAGTACTAATAGTAGTTAAAGTACCGAGTATAAACTATAAAAGAGCCCCGATAAGTATCAAACACTTGATGAAAGCATAAACTGAGTTACTATGTATCTTTACAGATAAAAGTATTCCTTTATATATTCTTTAAGATCTATTGTTGTTTATTTTGAGAAAGGTATAGTTATAAATCACATGTACCTATGTACGTCACGCGGCGTCTTTCGAATAGTTCAACATTCGGTCAATCTCCAATGCCATCTTTGAAAGTTTTAGCAGAAAACATTGTTCAGTTTAGTGATATGTTTCTAAAAGTCTTCTATAGTAGGACAGTATGGCGTCTTTTAATAATAACCTTTTTCTTGATTTCTTGCAAGCTGTATATTGACTTGTTTTTGTGTCGCAAGAGTGTAAACTTTTAACATTATACTTGTTATTTTCAAAGTTAGTTTTGAGTTGATTAATTCTGTCCCTGTGATCTTATCACGGGGACAGAATTAATCAATGGAATAAACAAATTGTACAAATATACTGATCGAAGTTGCGTGATATTAAGAACGATTAGTGTATAGCAAGCAAAAAAATAAGACTAAATTTCGACGGTATTATGTATACAATTGCGTGTGGTAAAGACCACCTGGAGATCAGGCGAGATTGTTTAGAAACAGGTTCACCACAACAGGAATGGTAGCAGCCCCATAACAAGCGACTAATCAAGTCGCACAAAATGGGAGCACTACTTTACCTTGATACCATCATAAAAGAACAGGGAGGCCTCCTGCAGCTCCTAAGTCCTATGTCTACCTCTTGAAGGTGCTACTTGTAGGTGGTTCTGATGTTGGTAAACAAGAAATTCTGCAAGACTTAGAAGATGGATCCGCAGATTCACCATTCTGTAGTGGAAGTGCCTATAAAACGACAAAAATCCTGCTGGATGGCATATTATGTAATATTATATATAATAGTCCGACTAGGTAAGTTCAACTTCGACCAAGAGGTCAATAGACGGATTCAACTTAGCTGGGCAGCGTTCGTGAAATTACGATACACCTTCTCGTCAGCTATAACTCAAAACGTGAAACCAGTGCGTGTTGCCAGTGATGACCTATGGAACTTAGATGTGGTCCATCACTGCTGGCCGTATGAGAACGCTCAAAGTCGCTCAGCGAGATATGGAGAGGGCTATGCTCGGGGTTTCTCTGCGTAATAAACTTCGAAATGAGGACATTCGTAGTAGAGCCAGAGTGACCGACATAGCCCAACGGATTAGTAAGCTGAAGTGTCGATGGGCCGGCTAAATAGCTCCAAGAACCGACAACCGTTGGGAAAAAAAAGGTTCTTGAGTGGCAGCCTCGTACCGGTAGGCCAAGTGTAGGGCGACCCCCACTAGATTGAGTGACTACCTGGTAAAACATGCAAGAAGTCGATGGATACAGGTGGCTCAGGATCGTGCTTTGCTGCATATCTTGGGGGAGGCCTATGTTCAGCAGTGGACTTGTAAAGGGCTGTAATGATGATGATGATATTAAATTAGCCCATATAATATACAAAATAAATGACAAATTGTACTCGATATAATGTACATAATTATCAATACAATCTTTTATTACATACCGAATATTCTACCTACGTTGTTTATTTCATGACAAAAAACCAACCGCACATGCGCCACACTACTTCACAATATTACCGTGACTTCACTGCGCATGCACGAAGACATGTAGCGCCCATATTTTGTTTGAAATAGCCGTTCTAGTATATAATACTTCGATGCTCTAAAGTCATATCTATGGTAATAATTCTATTATATAACTAAACACGAAGTTATTTGTTGTAACTGATTATAAATATTTACTGTTTTTTCTTTTTCCTTTATAGATTCATTTACAAACATTGCCTATAATGAACACTAATTTTGAAAACGATTATTACTAATGGATCTCTGCGAGTAGTATGTACCTTTGTACACACTACTCGCAGAGCGATTTGTACATAGTATTTGTCACACTTAAAAGCAAATCAATAGGTACAATGAGTATTAAAAGAGAAGAGAACAATATTTTTTACTAAAAAAAACTAGCACGCTAAAAACAAGCAACCATTGATTTATTATACAACATAGAAAACAGGACCGGATCTATTAAATAGGCTTTTTAGGCTGCAGCCCAGGGTCCCGTGGATATAAAGGGCCCCCAGCCCCCAGTGGAGACTAGGTGTCATAGCTTTAAAAATAATTATGATAATATTATGAAAATTTCATGAGTTTTGGTAGAAATGAGGGTGAGAGAGTTATTTTTCAAAAAGAGGCACGAAATTTAAAAAGTGGCAAAAACCGATACTATTTTTTGGAAGAAATTTTGGAAGAAGACATCAATCGAATGAAAAATTAAAGATATACGAGGAGAAAGCTTAAAACTTGAATATTAAGTGGTACTGACATAAATAAAAGATATGCAGAATTTTCAGTTGAAGTCAAAAGAGTCAAACGTTAAACGTTGTGTCGAATAACCTGTGTTGGATTTTGGATTTGAATAGAAAATGTCAAGTCTATGAGGCATATAGTAAGAAATTAAATCAGTGAATTCGGTTAAAATCTTACTAAGACTAAGCTAGATTCTTACACTCTTGTGAAATTTTTATGCTAATCGATGATAAAAAACTTGTTGATGTTTTCCTAAATTAGTTTACTGTCATCTTCTAGAATTTTTAACGTTGTCAAACACTAGCAGTGAATCAGTGCGCTGTTTCTCCAGGATGTCGTATAAAGAAAACAAATGTAGGTAAACAATGATGAACAATCGACTTAATTATTTATCAATCCTTTCCATAAATTGTGATTTAACAAAACATTGACAATGTGATAAGCAAAAGGGGGCTAACGAGCATGCGGCTCACCCGATGTTAAGTGACTACCGCCGCCCATGATCTACGGCAACACCAGGGAAATTGCAGGTGCGTTGCCGGCCCTTTAGAAAAGAGTAAGCTCTTTTCTTAAAGGTCCCCAGGTCGTATCGGTCCGGAAAAATCGCCGGTGGTAAACTATTCCACAGAGAGGTTGTACGCGGAAGAAAACTCCTTTTGAAACGTACAGTGGTGGAACGCCAAGCATCCAGATGGTGTGGATGGTATCGGACGTTTTCCCCGTAGCACGTTCACGAAATTTGGCGGCTGGGATTAATCCGAACAATTCCTTAGAGCACTCTCCTTGGTATATGCGAAAGAAAATGCAATGAGATGCAACATCTCTTCGCAGTGCCAGTGAATCGACCCGATCGGAAAGCACTCGGTCGTCGACGATTCGGGCCACTCTGCGCTGAATGCGGTTAAGTGGAAGGAGCTGGTACAGGGGAGCCCCAGCCCAGAGATGGGAACAGTATTCCATGTGCGGCCGAACCTGCGCCTTGTAAAGTTGAAGGCAGTGTGTCGGCATGAAATACTGTCCCGCTCTGCTGAGCACGCCAAACTTTTTAGAGGCCAATTTGGCCTTCTCTTCCAAGTGACCAGGAAAATCTACGTCACTCGATATGTCGACGCCAAGGATTCCGATACTGGCTGAGGCAACAAGGTGAGTGCCTTGAAACTGAGGAGATACGACAAAGGGGTTCCTTTTAGCGGTTAACGCGCAAATTTGTGTCTTCTGGGGGTTAAATTGGACTAGATTTAGTCTCCTCCAATACGAGATTCTGTTCAGCAAAGACTCGACTTCAGACAAAAGTTTAACCCGGCACTCGAAGACGTTTTCCCGAGAAATATTGGCTCGGCCGGTGTAAAGAGCATCACCAGTGCTGTCATCTGCATAGCAATGAATGTTACGGGTTTGCAACATATCATTGATATGCAGAGGAAACAGCGTTAGCGATAGCACGCAGCCTTGTGGAACACCAGTATTAATAGGCTTGCAATCGGAGCTTGCACAACGACCTTGATACTCCGATCTTCAAGAAAGCTGGTGATCCAATCGCACAATTTCTTGGAAAGCCCATAGGAAGAGAGCTTCGAAAGAAGCGCTTTGTTCCAAACCCGAACAAAAACCTTCGCAGTGACCAAACTCACGGTCAAGCCTCCCCTTTGGATTCTACTGCCTCCACCCATCTGTGAGTTAGGTAGACCAGAGGATCACCAGCTGACCAACCACGGCGAAAACCGTATTGGCGGTCACAAATCAGCTGATGACCCTCAAGGTACCTCATGAGCTGGCAGTTTACAATGGACTCCATTGTTTTGGAGAACAAGGAGGTGTTGTGTGATTGTGTAGTTGGACGGGTCTGAGCGGTCGCCGTTTTTAGGGTTCGGGTGGACGAAAGCCGTTTTCCATGATTCTGGGACTACGCCTAGGGAGTAGGAGTACCGGAAAAGACGCGTCAAAATTGGTGGCAACTCTGGAGCACACGTCTTTAGCACGATCGGGGGGATTCCGTCAGGCCTACTCGACTTGTGGATGTCTAGGGAGTGGAGTGCTTCGCGAACCGAGCGCAGTGTGTGTGTGTTGCAGTGGCATGGAGCACTCACACCGCGGGATGGTCGGCGGCGTACTACCCCCGTCATCGAGAGTCAAGTTGGACGCAAAGAAAGAGCCTAGAAGATCGGCTTTCTCCTTTGCGTTATGGGCCAGTGAGTCATCTTCCCCGTGCAGAGATGGAAGAGATGGCTGCCAGAAAATCTCCTGGACAGCCTTGGCGAGAGACCATAATGCACGGGTTCCAAAAGGAAGGCGAACTAGTTTCTCGCCAATTCTGCCTATGTGCTCCTACTTTGCCTTGGCAATGACTCTTTTGAAGGTCCCAGAGGCGGAATTATACTTTTTTTTAGAGCGCTGGTGTTTACATACCGGGACGCTGATGCGTCAGCCCAGGCTTGGTAGCACTCCTGCTTATAGCATGATGCTATTTTACAGGATCGACCAAACCAGGGCTGAGATTTGCCTCTAATGGGCACCACAGAGGAAGGAATAAAAAGTTCCATACCCTGAAGTACCACATCAGTGACAGAATCCGCAACAACGTTGGGATCGTCCGGTGAGAAGCAAACCCGCCCCCAAGGGTAGGATGCAAAGAAAGACCGCATCCCATCCCAATCGGTTTATCTATAGTGCCAAACACGGCGGCAGCCTACAGAATACAACTGCGATTTCAGTGTGTGTGGCACCACACTTCGGACAAGACAATGGTCCGAGGAGCCTAAAGGGGCGTCGACGGAAATCTGATATCCGTCCGGGTGAGAGGTCAGCAGAAGGTCCAACGGGGAAGGTGCATGATCCTCCACATCTGGAATACGGGTAGGCGAAGTAACCAGTTGTGTCAGACCATATGCCAAGGCAAAATCATGAACAGATCTCCCCGCATGATCCGTTAAACGTGAACCAAGCCATTGGGCGTGATGGGCGTTAAAGTCGCCGAGGATCACGATCTCTGCGGAGGGGATCTGCTGTAGCAACGAATCTGTAGCCATTTGGACGTGGTCGAAGAGTCGGTCTGTTTCGGCATTACCGACATGGGACCTATAGAAGCACCCGTAGACAAGCGGATGGTCGTCGCCATCTACTCGTAGCCAAAGGATGGACAGGTCCGAACCTTCAAGTCTGCCGAGGCGTCGAGAACAGATGTCCTCTCTGACGTAAACGCAAACTCCAGACCGAGGCACAAAGGAGTGTTCCATTTTGTACCCCTGGTAGGAGAGTTACGAGACATCAGCCGTAGAGGACACCTGCGTCTCGGTCAGAAAGAGCAGAGCCGGCCTCGCCATCTCCAGATGGTAGTGGATGGCGTTTAGGTTAGAGTGAAGTCCCCTGATCTTTCAGAAATTCACGGACAGCGTGGCAGGGGCCGCCTTGGTCTTGTTGCTCCGTTTGCCCCGAGCAGTTGTAGTCTTGAGCGGAATTTTGCCCCCCCCCCCCCCCTCAGAATACGCGGGGTAGCCTAAGCACCCACGCTCAGAAGTGGAGAAACATGGTCGTGGATGCCATGTTGATGGGGAGGGGGGGGTTTGGGCTTCTGGCCACCTGCACTCACCAGACGAAACGCGGAAGCAGAGCTTCCACTTCATGCCGGTATTCTGTGAGGTCGTGGTACCACCCCGGTTTGAGCCGGCCCATACGTGCAACAGCAAAGCTGCCGCGTGGCTCTACCACTGTTCTACAAATCTAGAAATGTCTTCATAATTTATTTAACATAACTACACACATTGCCGTGTAGCGGCGGTTGAGCATATCCACTACCCCTAATCGCTCCGTGGGTGTTGTAAGAGGCAACAAAGGGAGACAGGTAGAAGATGGGCAGCAGCATCTTCCTAAAAACAAAAATAATATAATAAAAACTGCGGTTTTTGCGAAGATTCGGTTGCCACCTACGACGACTCGACCTGGCAACATATAAAGCACGCACCCTGAGGTCTGACGAGAAGATACTGGAGTTGGAAGAAGAGGTAGACAAGTTTGCGCTGGCATATTATTGAATTATCCGAGGTCCGAAGAGAGGGAGAGGACACGGTCATCCTCGAGTCCAGCAACTTGTTATATCACCGGGAGGGCGACCACTGTCCCAATGAGGTGTCGGATTTATCGTTCACAAGTCTCTCGTCAACAACGTTGTAAATATTTTGAGTATGTCGACGACTGCTGCGTGCCTGATACTCAGAATCACTAAGCGGTATTCCCTGAGGATCATAGAGGCTTACGCACCAACCTCGGCACATCCCAATGAGGAGGTGAAGAAATGTATGAGTATATTTCTAGAGCCATGCTTTCCTCCAAAGTCCACTACACGGTGTTGATGAGAGACTTCAACGCAAAACTAGGCACAAGAGAAAGCGGTGAGCTGAAGTTAGGGAAATTTGGAGTAGGGCAACGGAACCGTAGGGGCCAGCAGCTGGCCGACTTTATGAAGATTGAGGGACTCTTTATGATAATCTCTTCCAGAAGCGGACCTGATAGGAAGTGGACCTCGTCAAGCCCCGACGGTTCGACCAAAAATAAAATTGACTTCATTATGACGACCAGACGCCAATTGTTCAGTGATGTCTCAGTTATCGCTAGGGTGAAAACTGGCAGCGATCACCGAATAGTTAGAGGCACACTGAACTTAAACGTTAAGTTGGAGAGGTCTCGTCTAGTGAAGTCAAAGCTCCGTCCCCCTCGTGCGCTAATCCAGGGTCCTGAAAACTTTCAGCTAGAATTACAAAACCGTTTTAAGTGCCTAGAAGACAGATATACAGTGGACGATATGAATGACAAGCTCGTGGAAATTGTCCATGCGGTCGGAGCTAAGTTCTGCAAGATCCGCCGCAGAAGAACATAAGAACTACTATACTCTTAATCTCATGGATGTTAGACGGGCGATGAAACTGAAGTCGTCAGCAGATTTGACAGCATACAGGCAACTGAACGGACAGATCGCCCAACGCATTCGGCAGGATTTACGCAACTTCGTAATTTCAAAAATCAAAATTGTAAGAATGGATTAAACGGAACCAGGGCTGCAGAGTCGTTGCCAGAGATCTGTCTGCCAGTAAGAACCAACTGTCAAAGCTGAAGACTGAGTGTGGCAGCATCGTTTCTGGGACACCTGAGATTCTGAGTGAGATTGAGCGGTTCTATGGGCAGCTGTACACATCATTTTTGGAGCCACACGCAAGTGTGAGTAACGATCCAAGAGCAAGTCTTATCCGACACTATTCCGATAATATCCTGGACGTCAGTCTGAGCGAGATTAGAATGGCTCTCCAGTACCTTAAAAACGGCAAGTCCCTGGGCGAGGATGGAATTACAGCGGAGCTTCTGAAAGCGGGTGGAAAACCGGTGCTTGAAGTCTTTCAGAAGCTCTTTAATTGCGACTTTCATGCAGGCACTACTCCCGAGGCGTGGAGCAGAAGTGCGGTGTTCTTGTTCTTCAAGAAAGGTGACAACGCCCGCTTGAAGAACTACAGACCGATATCCCTTCTGAGCCGCGTCTACGTGCTGTTTTCGAGAGTCATTACTAATCGTCTCGCACGCAGAGTCGATGACTTCCAGCCTCCCGAACAATCCGGTTTCCGAAAAAGATTTAGTACCATAGACTACATACATACCCTTCGGCAAACTGTACAGAAGATCGAAGAGTAAAATCTGCCACTTTGCCTGGCGTATGTGGACTATGAGAAAGCCTTTGATTCCGTCGAAATTTGGGTGGTGCTACAGTCTCTTCAGCGGTGCCAAGTTGACTGTCGGTATATCGAAGTGCTGCAGTGTTTGTACAGTAGAGCTACGATGTATCCTATCCCAGTACAGAACTAAAGTACGAAACATATCCGACTGCAGAGAGGTGTAAGACAGGGTGACGTTATAGCCCCGAAACTCTTCACTGCTGCATTGGAAGATGTTTTCAAGTTACTGGACTGGAAAGGATACAGAATTAACATCAATGGCGAGTACATCACTCACCTTCAATTTGCCGACGAAATAGTCCTTATGGCAGAATTGCTGGAGGACTTAAGCACTATGACCTCAATAGTGCGTCCCAACGGATAGGTCTTAAGAAGAACATGGACAAAAAAACAAAGATCATGTTTAATGTTCATGTCACACCTATGCCGGTAGTTGTTGGGAGCACACCGGATGATGAACCTGGGACAAATAGTCCGACTAGGTAAATCCAACTTCGACCGACAAGTCACTCGACGGATTCAACTCGGCTGGGCAGCGTTCGGGAAATTACGATACATCTTATCGTCAGGTATACCTCAAAACCTGAAAACTAAGTTGTACAACCAGTGCGTGTTGCCAGTGATAACCTACGGAACGAAGACGCTCTAAGTCGCTCAGCGAGCTAATTAGAGGGCTATGCTCGGGGTACCTCCGCGTGATAAACTTAGAAATGAGGATATCCGCAGTAGAACCAGAGTGACCGACATAGCCCGAAGGATTAGTAAGCTGAAGTGGCAAGGGGCCGGCCATATAGCTCGAATAACCGACAACCGTTGGGGAAAAAAGGTTCTCAAGCGGTAGCCACTTACCGGTAGGCAAAGTGTAGGGCAACCCCCACTAGAAAGAGTGACGACCTGGTACGTGGTAGGCACGCAGGAAGTCGATGGATGCGGTTGGCTCAGGACCTTGCTTTTTGGCATACCTAGGGGAGCCCTATGTTCAGCAGTGGACTTGTTAAGGGCTGTAATGATGATGATGACTACACATAATCTGATAATATCATAGGCAATAATGTCTTCGAGTTGCTGTTTATGTATCAAACTCATATAATTTTTTCCAGATCGTATAATACATCATTACAGAAAACTGTTTTTTGACTTGATTAGTTTAATTAATTTGATAGGGCCCCAACTAGTGTTAGGCCAGAGCCCTACAAATTCACGGTCCGCCCCTGATGGAAAACCTTTTTAAGTGCGAGAACGAACCCTTAGTCCAGCACTACCTCAGTTAAACGCTTAGCCACTGCACTACGGAGTCGTCATTTATTTTTTACTTAATTAACTACTAGTAGTTCGTTGTTTATTTTTTTGTTTTTGTACATATTTTGTACCTAATAATTGTAGAGTTAATTAGAAATTTCTTTTTGTAAAATGCATAGATTTTTCTTATCCTCATCGGCATTTTTACACAGTCCTCTTGTTAAAATTTTATATCTCATAAATCATTCAGAATTGCATTAACAATTTTATACAATAACCAACTTTATGGTATAAAAATATTGATAAACAACATATCGATAAATATTTTATCGACAAAATTATTCGAAGGTAGACATTTACAGCATTATTGTAATTCGCCTATGGTGTCAGCACTGTTTTAAAAAAAATAAATGTAATAACACATATACGTATGCATAAGGAGAACCTACAATTCTACATAAATTGAGACAGTATACTTGTCTCGCTTTTTCTAATAACAATTTTTAACATCAGGTGAGCCGCATGCTCGTTTGCCCCCTCTTATATAAAAAAAAAATAATTAAATTTTCAAATAAGGCAAAAAGAGATCAATCTATTAATAGATGTTGCGTGTAATTCATGCGCGGAAATAGAAATGTTAAGTGGTTGTCGTCGGAAATCGTCGGTCTCTTTATAATATACCAACGATGAGAGTAAGAAGTAAACTCGTATGTTCTGATTTGTTAAAAAAATGCCACCCCTATTGTAGTAGTATTATGTTTGACGTTACTTTACAACACATGACGTCTGTAATCTATAGCACTGAATAAATAATAAGTTTAGTTAGAAGTTTCACTCTTTTGATATTGACTGCTTGCCGAAGTTTAGTTATATTTTATTATACATACATAAACACATACATAAACACTCACGCCTGTCACCCAGAGGGGTAGGCAGAGACTACAGACTTCCATTTGGCACGATCTGACACACCTCTCTTGCCTCCTTCACATCCATACACCTACGCATACATGCTCGTCGGTTAAGGGTACTCCTAATTTGGCCCGTTTTCAATAAATCCCCAATTTGGTCGATAAATTTTAGCCTTGGACGTCCCTTTCCGACTCTGCCATTCACCTCTGCACCATAAATTTTCTTTGTCACTCTTTTCTCATTCATTCTTTCCACATGACCAAACCACCGAAGCATTCCTTTCTTAATCCCGGTCACCACATCATCTTGCAAACCACACCTTCTCTTATTACACAATTCCTTACCCTGTCATTCAGATTCAGCCCTAACATACTCCTTAACGACCGCATTTCTACTGCGTTTATTCTACTCTCGTGCTTCTTCTGCCACACCCAACTTTCACTACCATACGTTAAAGTAGGGACCACCACAGCATTGTGAATTGCCATACGTGCCTTTTTGGACACATTTTGACTCTTCACAATAGAGTGCAAGGCCCCATTTACTCTATTTCCCGCATTTACTCGTCGTTCTATATCCTTATCATATCTCCCATCCCTGCTAAATACGCAGCCCAAATATACAAAATCATCTACTTGCTCGATCAACTCACCTTCTATTCTTATTTCACAAGTCGTTTTACTTTCTTCTCTTTCAAAAACCATAACCTTCGTCTTACTTGCGTTCACTTTCATATACTACTACTTCTTTACTTTTATTATATTATTAATTATTATTAATAATATAATTTGCGCACGCAGGCTAAACCTTTATCGCTGCGCGCGTGTCCGTATTACTTTGCATATACTCCTCTTTCTACATCACGGCTATTTTTGCGTGATTACTTAGGGCTGGCAAGAAAGAGTAAAAAATTCAGTATGTATAACATTAAGAAATTATTTAATTTATAATTGTTTTACTTTAATATAATGTTTTATACATTTTTTCCATCTATAAAACACAGGTTAACGCTCCCTTTCTTTTAAATTTAGTTAGGTCATGCCTGTCCCATGTATACCTTTGGCATACTTAGGTGGTCTCAGACTAAAAACTCAACACCCTGGATAGAAAAATCCGCACTACCATGACATCCCATAGATTGCATCATCCGAGATCATCGGTAATGAGGCTGTACTTGACACGTAAGCATGGTCGGCGTGACTTTTTAAGCGCATTCACCATACAAGATCGCGAAGTGTGCAGCCTCCCTAATTACTTTCTGGCTAGATCGTATAATCAGTTATATAGGGACATCATTTCTTGTGATAAAGGACTTACCCCCTATCCTTAGCCAACGAGCAATGGCAGAACCCGCCAGTACATAGCACTGCCGTCCGAGAGACCGTATAGAAGGATAAGAAGCTCCACGGGAGTTTCTACAAAGCTCTTCATGAGCCTTTCGTAGACACTATAGCCTCTCTTCACTGGCTACGTTTTGCTAACCTCTCCGGGTAAACCGAGAGTTTTGTCTGTGCAATAAAGGATCAGGTTATTAAGACCAACAACTATGGGAGAGACATCCTAAAGGATGGCTCCGTCGACGTCTGTCGAGCTTGTCGCCACCACGAAGAGTCATTTAGGCATGTCATCTCCGGTTGTTCAGCGCTTTCTAACTCAGTACTTGCACAGGACATTTTTGGTCGACATTACCATTCCGTATGACGAGAACCTCGTGAATGCCGAAACATATAAGCAAACAAAATATATGGACCTGGCTCACGAGGTGACCAAATTTGGGGTGGTCTGCCGACCGAAATTATTCCAGTATTCGCCTCTGCGAATAGGCTAATCCCAGTCAGCCTCTCGGGTCATCTGAGGCGACGGTGATCCGTGACGGACCGCTCTGGGCTCAAATGTAAAGGCTTCCATCTGGTTGGGCTTTTATTTATTTATGTATTTATTTTGGAACTAAGTTCCTTATAGCGCGTTGCGAAAGGGGGCTAGACGGAAAAAATTGAGATCAAAAGTTGTAACAACATTTTTTGCTATAGTTGTGTGTAGTTGTGTATAGTTGTGCGGCGTGCACGAGTTTCTCTCTCTCTCTCTCTTTCTCTCATAGAAAGCAAGCCAGTTATTTTCGTTTCGTCTTTCTATTTCACATTGAACAGTGTGGTATCGCGACGATTATTTTTGTTGAGTGTATACAGGTTTTTTGTACATGAAAAATAATAAAAAGTAATAACAATAATGAATCCTGACAGTGTTTCTGCACAAGTTCCGGATATTTCTGATGACGTTAGGTAAGTAAAGATTTTATATATATATATATATATATATATATATATATATATATATATATATATATATATATATATATATATATATATATATATATATATAGTTTTTTTTAGTTATAAGAATATGCCATTAGTATGTACAATGAAATGAAATTTGCGACTTATAATTTTATGTTCATATAATGACAAGTTAATATTAAATTACGACTGTTAACTTTATAACCTACTTAGTGCTCGTCCGATAATATTTTATTTTACTCAACAAAATCGCTTTGGCATCGTGTTTCCGTGTGACCTCCTGCCGCAGTGTGCGAACGAGTGCCGCGGAGAAGTGGGGGCGAAATTAGAATTTGAGCTGAGGTAGTATAAGCCTTTAAATTATATTTGGATAAGTAATACAGATCATCTGTCCAAAACTGTCTTAAATTATTCAAAATCTGCTTAAATTATTTTTTTGTGGCAATCCCTTTATATAAGGCAGTGTGAACAAGACAATTTTATTTACATTTTTACGTTTATTTTACATTATTTAGTTGTTCAGTATATCATAATAACTGTTTGTTATTTACTCTCGACATCTCTCAAGTTTTATTTTATTAATATTTATGTATATTTATCATTCTCAATCACAATTGCGTATTTATGGAACCCAACCAGATGAGAAATCTATAGATACCCCAATAATAATAATAATGTGCTCCAGACTGAATTTCTGTCACGGTGGCCTGCCTCAACGGCGACTAGGCATCGGCGCAGGACAGGACTATAGTAGTGCCCAAGTGTATGCGCAAGCACAGATGCACTCTCTATTCCCTCATACTACGATGGGATAGTAAACCGACACGACCAGAGAGTGATTAGGCACATTAATAACGGCTTTATGAGATTTACGAAGCACGGGGATGGGACACCGCCAACTTCCTGACTCCGAACAGCTACTGAGAATTTCTTGACAGAAAAAACTCAATTATTAATTTTTTGCCCGACCCGGGATTCAAACCCTCATGATCAGCAGTCGCACTATTACAACTACTCCACCAATGAGAACATATGTCTCGGTGTAAGAATATCTATAAAGCCATATCGTCTCGTGGATATCGTAACAGGTGTTAGAAGGTAACGAAAACAGCTGATGGGCAGAAGCATCTTGGCATAATATAGAAAAGCTGCGGTCGTTAATCCGCTTGCCAAGCTTAGCAACTATGGCAAAATCCCCCCTATAAGGCAATTTATGGGGAAGGCCTATGTTCAGCAATGAAATGAAATGAAATTTATTTAGCAGTGATCTTTTATAGGCTGCAATGGATGTATGGATGGATATTTCTCTTTATCAGTTCGTACCAGACAAATACTGGTCGTAACCCCCCATTACAGAGAAGCGATTAGCAGACGAGTTGACAAAAAAATGGAAGTCTTGTATTATTTCTAGCATGTGAGACGGTAAAACCTCTCGTGTAAGACACAGCCCTAAGTAGCAAGATACTATACCTCGTCACCTGTAAAATGGATCTCCAATTTTTAACATTCACCATGCGAAACCCCATATGCTGATGAATGCTGATGCAAATTGATGTACTTTCGTGAACAGCGCTTCGATATGACGACAAAAATGGCTGTATGTGCAGTCCTAGTGTCGTTGCCGCTTTTCCACAACTTGTGCTGGGTACCTCTCCAATGTATAATTAAATCGTTCTACCATTCCTTCAGATTATGTGTGATAAGAAGTTGATATTGTTTTATGAGAACCCATAACCTATGGGTATTACGCTGTTATTTCACGCTGTATATGCAGACGTGGTCCAGAACCTACGGCCCTCACTACGCAACCAATCGCTTAGCTACTGTTTCAACTGATTTGACACTCTGGGCTGGGAAGAGCACTGAGGTACAAAATGATTTCTTATATTTACGCGAACACTACACATTGAAATAATACTCGTTTTTACGGAATTTATCGCGTATATTTAACTTTTTAATACCCGACGTTTCGAGAGTTTTACAGCACCCATGGTCACGGGAAGGACTCTTCCTGACCATGGGTGCTGTAAAGCTCTCGAAACTTCGGGTATTAAAAAGTTAAATATACGCGATAAATTCCGTAAAAACGAGTATTATTTCACTGAGGTACAAAGTTCATTAACCTGAATTCCTTGTCCTTTGTCACCGCACCTCGACGATGACAGACAGACGGACTTCCACTAATTGCTTTAAATATATCACATGTACATTGTAGAATTTTGTTACTGTATTTTACATTATATTCCACTAGTAATCTGCCATGACTTCGTGTGATTCTGGATTTCAACAATAGTGCTACCTGTTGGGTTCAGTTGTGAATCTAAGTCATCAAGAAACCACTGAAATACATACAAAAAATTTCGTCAAAATTGGTCCAGACGGTTAGGAAGAATTCAGATAAATTACTTCTAAACATCAACCTTTAAGATGTCTCTTCATTCCTCCCTTAAAGAGATTTTTAAAGCTAGTTTACACTTGGACTGGTGTTTTACGAATATAAATTGTACAAGGACGTCCAGGCAGAAACATTTAAAAGCTTTACGAACTCTTTCTGCGTAGAACTCGAACCTGCAACCTCACCACAGCTAAACGCTTAGCCACTGCACTATCATGACGTCAAGCCGAGACTCCTATTACTCTCACAGAATACCATTTTAAATACTAATTAGACCACCGGATACATGTAAAGTCCGCCAACACATATTGGGCCTGTGTGCAGCTGTGGGACGTATAAATATAGGCTGTAACTTTATTTTACTTTACTTTTTGTGTATTTATGAGGATTTCACCACCAAAACACAATTTGGATTCATACCTTTTTATTTATGGACAACCACTGTCAGATCTTAGTTTTTTCATAAGCCTACAATACGGCTTTCATACTCTGTAAATTTATACTATTGCTTTACTGTTACTGATGGTAAAAATGTCTAAATGAATGCCAAAAATGGTAAAGCGTACTGAATTAGCTAAAAAAATTCCATTCACTCTGGCCTTTATGACACCCACATATATATCGGATGGAAAGACAGATGCAAGCAACGTATTCCTCTTATTTCCTGTACGCAAAAAACAAACTTGGTTCAAATGCGTGGTAAGACAACGAAGGGGCGGAGACGAATAACGAATGTATGTTGCGGGGAAGGATCACGCTCTCACAGAATACCAGCGTGAAATAGCAGCTTAACGCTACTGTGTTCCGTATGGTAAGTGTAGAGAACCGGAGACCCTTTTTACTGGAAACAATGACGTGAATGGATGACAAAGCATCTGCATTTTGATTAGTAATCGTGGATAGATGTTGATGTCTATGGGCCACAGCAACCTCTGTCCATATCAGGTGGACTCTGTGCTCGATTGTCACCTTTATGCTATTAAAAAACCTACCTTATATCTTATTAAGAGGTCTGTAAATTAAACTACATATACAAAATAAAAATAAAAAATATTGTTACGCGCCGAAGTCGAGGGCACTAGCGCCATCTAGTATCAAATTGAAGAACTAAACTTTCTGGAAGCTCTACACTCGATCTTTCTGCGCTTGATCGGTTGGCGCGCGTATTTACTCGAATATTCTGGATGTTTTCGTGGAAGAGCCCTATATAAAGGCGCTGCAATACGCGATCGGGGGAGTATTGAATTCGGCGAGACAAGCGAAGCTTCGGAGCGAAATAAAGTGAATTAGTGTGATTAATTATTAATGTTTTAAGTTTTAATTTGTGTGAAGAAAATTAAAGTGTTAATTTAGGTAATTTTATCGGCAATTTTTATTATCACGAACCTCAAGCTCGTAACAATTGGTGTCAGAAGTGGGATTAAATCATGCCGATTTTACCTAAAGAGGAAACGGAGGGTGTCCGTACCCGAAGTCAACGCCAGCAGGAGACGGACCACAGAAGATTTGGTGGTGCAACGCCGCAGACGTCGGAGGTCCAGCCGCCGGCTGCAGGCCCGTCAGTAGTTCCTACATCTGCAGCATCTGACTTAGGTGCTCTGATGGTGATGCTGCAGGAGCAGGCTCGCCGACAGGAGGAGCAGGCCCGTTGGTTAAAAGAGCAGCAGGAGGAACAGGCTCGCCGACAGGATGAACAGGCTCGCCAGCAGGCGGAACAGGCACGCCGATTCGAATAGCAGCTGCGGGGCGGACAGGAGGAACAGGCCCGTTGGTTGAAAGAGCAGCAGGAGGAACAGGCTTGCCGACAGGAGGAACAGGCTCGCCAGCAGGAGGAACAGGCTCGCCGACAGGAGTAACAGGCTCGCCAGCAGGCGGAACAGGCACGCCGATTGGAAGAGCAGCTGCGGGGTGGACAGGAGGAACAGGCCCGTCGGTTGGAAGACCAAATGCTCCTCATGAAGGAACTTCACGCTACCTTCGGGAAGGAGATAAAGGAGGTGAAGGATAGGGTTGCTCAGCATGACAACCGCCTGTCAGAAGCTGAAACTTAAATCACGAAAGCTGAAAACCGAATCGAGAAAGCTGAAACCCGAATCAACCAAGTAAACAATCGGGTTGACAACGAAATGGCTGACATGAAGAAATCACTGGACGAACTCAAATTTGGAGATGGAGCTACAGCTCCCGTAGTAGCTACAACACCTTCGCTACGTGGGTTCAAGGTGCCACCGTTCGACGGTACCTCTTCCTGGTCAGCCTACAAAATCCAGTTCGAGGCTGTTATGAAGGCGAACGGCTGGAATAAAAGTCAGGCCATGACTGCTCTCATACTAGGCCTGGCGGAACAAACACAAACAAGCAAAATAAAGTGAAACACTAATTAGTGTGATTAATTATTAGTGTTTTAAGTTTTAATTTGTGTAAAGAAAATTAAAGTGTTAATTTAGGTAATTTTATCGGCAATTTTTATTGTCATGAACCTCAAGCTCGTAACAATATTGAATTTAAGACCGCCGTCAGCCAACCCGTCAAAATCCACAGCTGATATGGGTCTCTATTTTTATGTCATTATTTAAGACAACAAGCAATTATATTAACAGCTTACCTGATAAATTAAACAACTATGCAATAACTGTCAACAATACACTGTAGGAAGAACTTGCATGAGGAAATGCGTGCCGAAAGACTTTTGAAAATTAGATATTTGAAGAAACTATCGCTGCGAGCGCGAGTACGACATTTATTATTTTTGTAGCACAAATGGGTCGGCTTGTCCGGATAAAGACCAGCAGCACAGAATACCAGCGTGAAATAGCAGCTTAATACTGCTGTGTTTCGTATGGTGTGTGTAGAGATCCGGTGACCTTTTTTACTGGAAACGAGGCATTGCATCTTAGTCGTCTGGGGTGACAGCGCATCAGCGTTTTGATTCTTAATCGAGGATATAATATGTGTATGTCTATGGGCCACAGCATCCACTTACCGTCAGGTGGACTCTGTGCTAGTTTATCACCCTTATTCAATTAAGAGAAAACTTCGTCGACGTTTGATATCAGATATACCGTGTGCACTCTGTAACATAACTTGTATAAAAATAAAAATAAATTGTTAAATTTTAGATGATATTATGAACTAGAAATCTTTGTCCATAATTCGTCTCTCGCACGAATAAATTCCTTGACTCACAAGCCGATATATTTACTAATATCGAAAAGAAAAAGGTTATTTACTCACAGTTTTCGCTTCACAAGACATTCGCTGATCACCGACCGGTAGGGATCGTCGGAACTATGTAAAGGTTACGGAATAGAGAAAGTGTCAGTAACTGCTTATTTGATTTGGAAACAAGTTGCCAAGAAGTATATTGTCCTGATTTATCAGGGTATGATATTTTTTTATCAGAAAGTTTTCGAGAAGCTTCGATAAGTTTTGCAAGGCATATTTATTTTTAACTTGGATTGAAACCTTAAACCACATGGATTGAAAAATACCCGAAAATATTGAGTCAAATTCTGGTTTGAAACCTTTGATTTTCCTGCCATGTTCGCACCATTATTGTGCCCTAGACCACGATAATCATTTATGTCTAAATCAACTACTTGTACAATTGCAATTGCAAAATAAAGAGACCAGTAAGTCTTTTATCCGAAGAGTCACTTACTGGCTTGCAAGCAACAAAATACTCGTGATTTGACTTCCTGATTAGCGGCAACAAAACGGAATGTTAGTGATAAGAGTGAGTGAATTGGTGACCGGTGCCCGGTGGTAGCGTTTCAGTTGATTTCGGCTTTCGGCCCCGGTTACGTCGTCGGGTGCGGTGGCACCGCTCCTTCAACAAGTGGTGAAATAAAAAACTTTGTAAAACCGATTTCAATGTAAATATAATAGGAACATTATGAATGTATTCGAAGTCCATTATTAAGGATAATACGCTTTATTAAGGATAAATGAAAACTACTAGTCATAAAGTTAAAAGATTAAATTACGGCCTATATACGTCCCACTGCTGGTGCACAGGACTCCTCTAATTTATAAGAAGTTTTTAGAGCAAGGAAGTGTCCGCCGCGCTACTCCAATGCATGTCGGCGAACTTTACATGTCTTCGAAATAATTTTATTTCAATTCTCAGAGATGCAGGTTTCCTCACGATGTTTTCCTTCACCGCCGAGTACGTGGTAAATCAGCACTTAAAATTGCAATTTACAATTTCATTGGTGCCGGCGGGGATCGGGGATCGGACCCAGGTTACTCGCGTACTGCGAAATTTACAGCGAGCGCTTACCATTTGAGCTACCACGGCTCCTAGTCATATCTTGATCAAATTTAAATCTATACCACATGAGAAACACAAGCTTTCAAAAGAAGAATCATTAAAATCGGTTCACGTAGAAAAAAGTTATGAGGTAAAACACATTAAAAATACAGTCGAATTGAGAACCTCCTCCTTCATTTGAAGTCGGTTAAAAATATTTAAACACATTAATAGCAATTGCCTGTAGAACATCGTCATAAATACAAGTTAAAAAAATAAATAGGCGTTGCAAAACTGATCAAAGCTTCTCGAAAACTTTCGGATAAAAAAATATCATACCCTGATAAATCAGGACAATATACTTCTTGGCAACTTGTTTCCAAATCAAATAAGCAGTTACTGATACTTTCTCTATTTCGTAACCTTTACATAGTTCCGACGATCTCTACCGGTCGGTGATCAGCGAATGTCTCGTGAAGCGAAAACTGGGAGTAAACAACCTTTTTCTTTCGGTATTAGTAAATATATCGGCTTGTGAGTCAAAGATTTTATTCGTGCGAAAGGTGAATTATGAACAAAGATTTCTAGTTTCTAATATCATCTAAATTAGAACAATTTATTTTTATTTTTATACAAGTTATGTTACGAAGGTACACACAGTACGTCTGATACCGAACGTCGATGAAGTTTTCTTTTATAGAATAAGGGTGATGTGAAAATGGGTCGACTCGGCCCCAGGGAAGGACCACGCTCTCACAGAATACCAGCGTAAAATAGCAGCTTAACGCTATTTTATTTACCGGAGAGCCCTGTTACTTGAAACGAGGCATTCCACCTTAGTCCTCACGGGTAACAACGCATCTGCATTTTGATTTCC
Source organism: Parnassius smintheus behrii (assembly GCA_036936625.1). Classification (NCBI taxonomy): domain Eukaryota; kingdom Metazoa; phylum Arthropoda; class Insecta; order Lepidoptera; family Papilionidae; genus Parnassius; species Parnassius smintheus. Next base: position 5,517,117 of record JAUPFT010000020.1, on the reverse strand, counting down.
AGTCGAGGATGAATGTAGATATCTATGGGCCATAGCAACCACTTACCGTCAGGTTGACTGTGTGCCCGTTTGTCACCCTTATCCTATAAAAGATGTTACAAGAACGTACATTAAATATAATATGAAATGATCACTTTGTCAGGTTTATTCTGTTTGGTACGTATCTTAAATTTAAAAAAAAAAAAAACAAAACATAAAGAGCTGATGATCTTCAAATGGCTGAAAAGATATCCTTGAATCATAGCTGAGAAAACTTTCCACCAAGTCGATGGAGAGTGTTCTTAGCATTCAATAAAAAACCTGAATCTAAATCAAAAATTATAAATATTTCAAAGACGCGAAGTTCGCCAACATGCATTGGGGCAGCGCGGCGGACACCTCCTTGCCCTAAAACTCTCTCAGGAATAAGGGGAGGCCTATACCCAGCTGTGGGACGTATATAAGCTGTAACTTTACTTTTACCCTATGACTCTATAAGCATGAGCGTACACATGTGCTTGTGCATATACTTGTGCACTATAATCCTGTCCCTGCGCAGATAATCTCCGTTGAACCTGGCCGCCACGAACACAATATGGTCTGGAGATAAATATTTTCCAGACCTTTTAAAGTTAATCAATCTTCTTTCACATTCGAAAGTATTTTTCATTTCAGTTACTATAATTATAAAGAATTAAGAGGTATGTGCCTGCGTTGTTCTACTTGAATATTGTACGTTGAAACCTTATATAAAATCAAATAAACCTTTACTAATGATGGTAGATTTAATTTTTTATTTAATTAGTTAAGCGATCCTCAATAATATTCCGTCATGTTATTACATGTCAAGTAATAGGCATTAGGTGATATAATCCTGCTTAATTCGGAAGGTAATCTCTGTAACTGATGCCGCGTGTTGTAAATGTGTTTGCATTGCGGTCGTTTAACACGGGTTACGTTATTTATATTGGTGAGTGCTTTCCTTGTTCTAGCTAGGGGATGGATCGGTATTAACTTAAGCTCTGTGCTGCGTTTAAATCGAGTAGCTAAATAGCTTTGTAAATATTTTCTTCTTACATTATTAGACGTATTGAAGGTCACTCTAGCTGTAACTAATCTAAAAAACGAATAAAGTAAAGCATTTCTGTAACGTCACACGTTATATTAATTACGAAAACGTGATGACAAAAACACAAGTTTGTTTAGTACATTTAGCTCAGTTACCTTTATAATTACATCTGCAGATTGAAACGAAATTGAACCACGTTGGTGGTCTTAAGCATTATTTAACCTATTAAAGTTCATTCACTGCTGAACATAGTCCTTCTACATAGATTGCCCCGTAGGGTAGATCCTTGCCATAGTTTGTTTATAGTTGGCAAGCGAAGTTTTTTATTATTTTCAAATCTCATCGGGAAGACACTAGTGCCCATCTCGTTTTAGTTTCCTCAGTCGCTTCTTACGACACCCACGGGAAGATATGGGGGTAGCGAATTCTCTTAGGCTGCCTCTAAATAACTTCACCACCACAGTCAAAATTTCTAATATTGTGCCGTTTTCACCGTCACTTTGCAGTGACGCTGTAAGAATATCCACTATTCCTTATCGTCTCGTGGGTGTCTCAAGTGGCAACAGAAGAAAACAAGTGGTAAAATAAAAAAAAGTGCAACTCTTACGTGGTAGAGCCACACTGCTGCTATATTATAGTTGTAGCACGAAAGGGTCGGCTCGACTAGGGCAGGACCATGCTCTCACAAAATACCAGTAAAATAGCAGCGTAATGCTGTTGTGTTTCGTTTGGTGGGTGTAGAGGACCGGAGACCTTTTTTACTGGAATCGAGGCATTCCAACTTAGTCCTCAGGGATGACAACGCATTTGCATTTTGATCCTTATTTGAGGATAAATGTGGATGTCTATGGGCCACACCATTACATTTTAGCCCTCAGGGGTGAAAACGTATCTGCGTTTTGATTCTTACTCGAGGGTAAATGAAGATATCTATGGCCTAAAGCATCCACTTACAATCAGGTGGACTGTGAGCTCCTTTGTAACGCTATTTGATTCGTCCTATCAAACCGCGAATCGAATCCGCGGTCCTCAGCGCCACACCATCAGGCCGTCAAATCAATTTAAATTGCATTATAAAATTATTCCCACTTGTCAAATGTTCCAAAAACACGCGATAATTGGTTATTAAGTATTCAGTATTAACAACGTACTTACGTAAACTTGAATCTAAAATTCATGACTCCGTTTCACGCGAGGGGTGTCATAACAACTAGACTTGCGTTTTAATGTTCAGCGGAAAATAGCGGCTGGAGATTATGGCAGCGAATTTAGCTATACACAGCGGGTTCATGCTTGTAAACACTAACAAGACATAGACTTGCTAAATACTGAATTAAATGAAATATGTTTATGTTTGTAATACATGTCTCGAGTTTCTCTGTGTGATAAACTTAGAAATGAAGATATCCGCAGTAGAACCAAAGTGATCGATAAGGTTGGGGATGTCAATCTTTTTTGAGACTTTGGAAGATGAATGTGATATATTCTTCATATAGAGGACAAGTAAGATAGCGTCGTGGTCCGTAACTGAGGATTGGATCACAAGACATTGGGCCTGAAAGGTAGTTTTTAGAAAGACATGATCGAGACAGGCCAGTTTATGAGTGGGAATATTATGGGCTGGCAAAAGACCATTGTAGGCGAGCATATTCAAATATGTTTCAGTATTTTGATCAGGGGTTGAGTTTGATATAATATTAATATTGATATCTCCTGCAATAATGATATTTTTAAATTTATTTAAAGAAGCTAAAGTCTGACAAAGAGAATTTATAAAGTTGAGGGGATTTCGAAATGCACATGGTCGATATATAGCTAAAATTACAGTTTCTTGCTGTATTTGGATGAGGAGCGAGCTGGCGTCTACTATTTTCGGGTCAGAAATAGAAACGTTAGCAATTGAGTTGTTGTAGTAGACTACGACGCCATCGTTCTGGTTCACTGGGTTAGATGAAGAGTGGGATAGAAAACTAGGGATATAGGGAATAGGACATCCAGTCACACTGACATCCAGGTCAGTGTTGATATTACGTAACAGGGTTAAGAAATTATGTATGTTGGCCTTTATACTGCAAATATTTTGGGTTAGGATTCTTAATGGCATAGTATCCAGGTTATTGGCAGCGAGAGCATTTTGAACTTCATGTGGATCACAAGAGGATGCACTGCAAATAGTCACACTATCTATATTTTTAATTGCTATGTAAATGGGCACATGATATCGGCCTAGTGGTTAAAGCTCAAAAAACAAAACTTGTTCACGTACACTCATCTCACAAAAAAGTTGCCACTGCACCGATTGTCGTTTTCCACAGCCGTGAATGTTTCAATGGAATAATTCAACACTGTAACTCTCAACATATTAAAAATGTCAAAAATCACATGTATGTTGGTCTGATTATTTATGAACGATTCTGCTGGAGAGCGCATAAAGATCATGTGAGTGCAAAACTTCGCTCTGTGTTAAGTAAACTTTATGTTTTAAAATTTAAGCTACCATATACTTAGATTACTTTATATGGATTTAGCAGATTCCGTCATTAGTTATGGACTTAGCAGTTGTGGTAGAACTTATGTAACGTACATACAGGAAATTTGCACATTACAACGCAAGATGCTTCGATGGATAGTGCCTAATCACATTAAAAATAAGTACATATAATGACCAGGGCCTTTTTAAATTTTGAAAAGTCATAAATATTTTCGATAAAATTAAATTTAATATACTGACGGAAGTTAATAATTCAGAATATCTAGTTCTTAAAAAACGAGCTGTAAATCTACGATATATAGCTTATAAATCAAATTTGTATGTACTTCCGAAAACTAAAAATTTCTATGGAGCAAGAAAGTCCAATAGAATTACAAGAAACTTACGGTAAATCCAAACTGTTTAAAAGTAAACTTAAATCATATTTGTTAAATCAACGATACTTATTGTAGTAGGTACTTCTGTTAGAATAATGTGACTTAATATAGTACTGAAAATTTCGGGAATCAACTAAGTGAAACAACATTTACATTAAAAATGTATTTATTGTTTTTCGAAGTATCTTCCGCGAAATTTGACACATTTTTCATTACGATGGAACTAATCATTGAAGCAACCATTCCATTCGGAAGTTGGGGTCTACAAAATGGCCGTTTCGTAGGCATCCACAGCTTCTTCTGGTGATGAAAATCTCTGTCCACGCAATTTATTCTTTATTTTAGGAAAAGTATAGAAATCATTAGAGCTTGGGTCGGGGCTATACGGCGGATGGTCTAATAATTCTATGTTTTCTTGCTCTAAAAACTCTTTTGTTCCGTGTGCGGTGTGATAACTCGCATTGTCGTGATGGAGGATGATGCGGCGGTTGCAGTTCTCTTTACGGAGTTCAAAAACGACCTGTGGCAAACAAATGCTAGCATACCATTCTGAATTAACCGTTCTTTGTCCCTCAAGAGGAATAGTCGTAACATGGCCGGTTTTGGAGAAAAGCGTAGCCACCATTTTTTTTGCAACACTCCGTGAACGAACAATTTTTGTTGGCTTTAACTTATTTTCGAACACTCAAACTCGTGACTGGTTTTTTGTTTCGGGGTCGTACGCGCATATCCAGGATTTCTTACCTGATACGATGTTGTATACAGCATTTGAGGATCTTGCGTGGAATCTTTCGAGAGTTCTGACGCACCAAGTAACGCGAGCCGCTTTTTGCTCTTCACAGAGCGAATGCGGTATTCATCGGGAAAATACCTTTTTACACCTAATTGTTCATACAAGATTGTATTTGACTCATACCAATGTCTAAAGTTGCCGGAATTTCGCGATATGTCACATGTCGCACTTCCTCAATCAGCTTACGCACAGCATCAACGTTTTCTTGGGTGAGTTTTTGAACGACCTTGACGGGGATCATCACTGAGCTTGACACGTCCACGTTGAAATTCAGCAAACCAGCGATAAATTGTGGTTTTGGATGGGGCTTCATCACCAAATGCAGAAATCATCCGGTCAACACACTGTGGTTGCGCGGAAAAAACCATTGGATTATTATATTTGACGGTAGAGGTGCCAAGCCGCTTGTTCCTTTCCGACAAAACGATATCATTCATACCCTCCTCGATCCTCCATCGACACATCGGGGTGGTGGGGTGGGAGGGGCAAGAAGATGATTCTAGAATGTCACGTAATCATCGGGGCCGAGGACATATAAGGCACGCGCGACCGTTGCGCGGCCTCTTTCCTACCGCGCCAGTCATTGGAACAACACCTCTTTCCTACCGCGCCAGTCATTGGAACAACAGCTCTTTCCACCGCAGTCGTCGCTGAAACCACAACGCTTCTCTCCCGACGCACCCCTGGGGCCCCAGAGTGTCTGTCTAGAAGAAGTTCCCTCACCTCGGGTGAGATATAGTCGCGCACCGCCTCTCTCCGGAGTGTTCCAGAAGAAGTTCCAGAAGTTGCAGCTATAGTGCTCAACAGGATAGAAGAAACCCCGGTGAGTCAACACTCCTTTATTTACTGCCTTATATAGTTTAACCCGCTCCAATTTTGTTGTTCTCCTAATAAGGCAGGATTCCTTTTCAGCGATTTGGCACCATAATAGTTTAGTTTTAGGGAAGAGCGAGTGCATTATACCGCATGCTATAGTAGTCGCTTTTACGTAAGCGTAGAAGCATCCGCATATACAGTCCACTTTAGTTAATATCTCGCGTAGTAGGTTTAAGGTTCGACCGGGGAACTGGACTTCGGCAGCCTTAAACACGTGGCTCCACCATTTTATGGTCACTTCGAGCAGGATTTTGGTCGAATTGTTGAATTAATTAATTAGATAATGCACTCCAATTTATAGAATAGACTTAAATAGTGTTCGTTTAAATTTAAATTTTGATTAGGTACTCGCAAACAGAATTATTCGTTTTATAGCGCTCGTATTTGATTAAATTTAAAGCCTATTAAATAATTGAAACAGTGTAATAGGAACCGTTTGATACGCTTACCCACAATCTTGATAAAATTATTGAGTCTAGCAAATGACGCGTCACCTCGACTCGCTGCGCAGGTGTTCGATTTAATTACGTAATACGGCATACCGAGTGTCCATCCTTTATTGTTTGTGCGTTGTGAGATTAATTGTGATTGATATAACTTTATTATAATAGTTTAAAATGGCAGTTAGTGGAAGTGAAATCAAAATTAAAACGCTTTATGCTAAGAGGGACATACTCTTTTCGCGTATGCAGAATATAAGTGATTATATAAAGAACATTCATATAGAAGCAGTGCGGGAAACTTTTTTGACCGAAATCGAAACGATAGATTCTCTACGAATAGATTACGAAAAAATATTAGACCAAATTAATCATTTGGAATTACAAATCGACCCGAAATACATAGTGAACTACCAACCGCTGCTGGCATTCGAAGATATGTTGTGTCGCGTGAAGAGAATTGCGAGATCCCTATCTCAAAACGAAGCAAAGCCGGAAAAACAGGTACGTCCAAGCGACTCCATTAGGTTGCCGCCAACAGATATTCCGGTATTTAATGGTGATATTAAGACGTGGCCCTTCTTCTTCAGTAGTTTTCAAAACAATATACACAATAACCCATCGTTATCGGACGCCGAAAAATTATATTACTTAATCAGTAAACTTAGTGGCAGGGCACAGTCGATCTGCTCTGGTTTTACACCTACAGCAAACAATTACTTATTAATATTCGAAACGCTTAAAACTAAATATGAAGATAGGAGAATGTTAGCTTCCGAATATTTGAACCAGATATTCGATCTTAAACCTATATCATCCGCGAACATCAACGGCTTAGAGCAATTTCTAGATAAATTTGTGGTATCGGTGGCTGCACTTAAGAATTTGAAATTTAATGATCTTATGGATGTGGTGTTTCTCCATATTGCACTGAAGAAGTTGGACCCCGACACCGTGCGTGCGTTTGAAATGGAGCATCGTAGCTCGGAGATGCCTTCCTTTCATTCATTAGCATCGTTCGTGCGAGATCAAATAAAGGTGATGCAGCGCTCTCCGAACGTTAAACAGGACAATAAAAGGTGCGTCGACCGTAGACAGACTCAACCATCTAAAATAGCAGGGTCGTTAACTTACGTAACCGCTACGCCAACATCACTCCAGCATACTTGTTTAGTATGTAAAGATAGACACGGTAATTTATATAATTGTGCGACTTTTCGTAAATATTCACCAAGCGAGCGTTATAAATTAGTAAAGACAAACAACCTATGTTTGAACTGCTTAAGCGATAAGCATTTAGTTGCAAAATGCAATTCGAGTTCCGTATGTAGCAAGTGCGCCAGGAAACATCACACGCTATTACATTTTGAAAATAGCAATATAGCGGCGTCAAGTAAAGCGGATAAGGAATTCGCCCCTACTAAGGTCAACGATTCTAGCGGTCGACCTGGTGATGTCGCTCTGTGCTCATTGGCAAATATGGGAGCACAACCTCCTTCAACCGTGTTACTGGGTACGGCACGTATTTTGGTTAGGGATTCGCGTGGAAACGAACAAAGCGTCCGTGCACTGCTGGACAGCGGAGCCCAAAATAGCTTTATAACGCGACAATGTTGTCAGCGCTTAGGCTTAGTAATAAATAGGTCACTTTCATGTCCTGTAATTAAAGGCATCGGAGGCACTAGTAAATCAACACAGGGATATATAAATTTAAAAATTTATTCTCGGATAGATCGTAATGTTAACTTTGATATAAATGCACTAGTAGTAGATAGGGTCACTGAACGGTTGCCAACCGTTTCGGTTGACACCTCGGCAATGATTGAATTTAAGAATTTGACTCTGGCGGACGACACTTACGCCGTTCCTGGAAAAATAGACATGCTCATTGGAGCATCGCTTTTTCCTCATCTTTTGTTAAACAATAAGGTCAAGGGCAACTCCTCGCATACCGCGCCTTACGCACTGGAAACCGTATTGGGATATGTTATCCTTGGCTCCGCCCCCATAATAGATAGCATTTCGGCAACATCCTGTTGTTGCACCGTCGCTGTCGAACCTCCCGAATTATTGACTCGCAATTTTCGGGAAATAGGGGAGGGGAACATCCCGCGCTCGGGTAATAAATTATGCGAAGGGTCGAGAAGCAAGACGTTAGAGTCTGTTGTTAGTAAACCTGTTGTAGTTTCGTCGCAGCCGAAGGGAACGCCAAGTAGGGATAGCCCTGGAGCTAGGTTTACCGACACCGCGAACAAGGCCCATATTAGCAAGATTAGATCGCCCCGCAACCCGTCAGGTGACATATTCAGTGCTCGAATCGATCTAGTTAGCGGAAGCGCGCGCGGCGCGGATCGAGGTCACGGTCGCGACGCATGGAGACACCGAGCCACTGCGACAGAAAGCGTGCCTCACTGGAGGCTACGGAATAGACCTGCTGAGACCAATCTTGATTGGCGGGAGGAAGTGAGACTTCGCGAGCAACAAGCCATATGCAGTGTTGTTCCGAAGCGTTCATCGCATAGTTTCACCACTTATTAATAATTATAGCTTAGTCGCTTAGAAATTGCATACTTGTGATTGGATAGTTTTATTATTTGAATATTAGTTTGTCGTTGATAGAATTATATATTGGTATTTCCTTAGTGTTTGTTTAGCTTGTTGGTGTTCCGTAAAATTAAAAATAAAATAGTACAGTTTAGCCGCGCCACAGCAATACGCTGTGTTATATTTAAATCATTTTTGTCGTTACAGTGTAGCCTTTGTAGTTTAAAGTCGATAAGTAGTGTTTGTTCGTATGTCTTAGCATCCGATTACAACTATGCCGAGTCGCTAGTATTACGTGAACTTCAACGTGCGCACTTCTCTGAAGAAATTAGAAGATTACAATCGAATAGAGCTTGTAGTCGCGCCTTACAACGCCTTAAGCCATTTTTACAGGATGGGATTGTAAGGGTAGGTGGACGCTTGTCCAACTCGCAATTGAGTTTCGACCAACGGCACCCTATTGTTTTACCGCGTAAAGACCATATCATGAACTTATTAGTCGACTACCATCATAAATTGAACTCGCACGCTGGCCCCGACTTGTTGATGTCGATTTTGCGTCAGAATTATTGGATTCTTTCTGCACGTAGTTTAATACGCAATCGGGTGCACAGATGTATAGCTTGCTTTCGGGCACGCCCCAAGCCGTCATTTCCGGAAATGGCGGAACTTAGATCTTGTAGAGTAATACAATCAGTAAAGCCCTTCACGCACACCGGGTCTGATTTCGCTGGTCCGTTTAAGGTCACGCTCACTCGCGGGCGTGGTATAAGATCCACAAAGGCTTACGTCTGCATTTTCGTATGTCTAACTACTCGAGCGGTGCATATAGAACTCGTTGGTGATCTAAGCACAGCAGGCTTTATGGGTGCATTTAAAAGATTTCTATCCCGCAGAGGCCCTGTAAGTAAATTGTATTCGGATAACGGTACGAACTACGTCGGTGCAAAACGTATTCTATCGGAACTACATGAGCTCTTAGCTAGCAAGTATTATAATTCGGAGTTCGCTCACATTCTAGCCGAGAACCGCATTGAGTGGTCTCTGAACGTCCCAGCCGCGAGTCATTTTGGGGGCAATTGGGAGACTAATATCAAGAGTCTAAAGAGTCATTTATACCGAGTAATAGGAGATCAAATTTTGTCCTTCGAAGAGCTAAGTACGGTGCTCGCTCAAATTGAATGCGTAATGAATAGTCGCCCACTTTGTCGTACGTTGTCTAGTGACCCCTCGGAACCGCTGGCTCTAACTCCAGCACATTTTTTGAATTTAACGCCTTTAAAGTATTTGCCAGCCGCAGGTATGGATGAGAACAGACTTAGCATTTCCGCACGCCACAAATTATTAGATCGGTTAGTGCAATCGTTTTGGAAACGATGGAGGATGGAATACTTGCATACTTTGCAGTCTCGGCAAAAATGGAACACAGCAACTGAGCCTTTAGCTGTAGGAACTGTAGTTGTGCTCACAAAGGAGAATACGCCGCCTCTCCACTGGCCGTTAGGAATTGTCGAAGAGGTCTTTCCCGGTTCCGACGGAGTAGTTAGGATAGCTCGCGTTAAGACCACGGTTGGGTCTTACTTGCGTCCGGTTGTCCGTTTGTGCCCCCTGCCTCTTCCATAATTTAAATTAGCTTTCTAGATTAAATTGTAGTTGAATTTAAGTAATCTTAGCGTTAGTTAGTTATTTTGTTAGTTGATCTTAACTCTAGTTGTGGGCATGTGATGCGGAGGGATGAAAGTCATGTCACAATACGAGTGTTGAATATGAATGTGGAGGGACACACGGGCAGAGGAAGGCCGAATAAAAGATGGGTCGATTGTGTGAAGAGTGATATGAGAATGAAAGGAGTAAGTATGGAAATGACGGCTGATAGAGAGGAATGGAACAAGAAGGTTTACTGCGCCGACCCCAGATAATGGGAAATGGTTTAGAGAATGATGATGATCTTAACTCTAGTTGTATTAGTTAATTTTGAAGGAAATCCTTCAAGGGCGGGGGAGATGGTTGCGCGGAAAAAACCATTGGATTATTATATTTGACGGTAGAGGTGCCAAGCCGCTTGTTCCTTTCCGACAAAACGATATCATTCATACCCTCCTCGATCCTCCATCGACACATCGGGGTGGTGGGGTGGGAGGGGCAAGAAGATGATTCTAGAATGTCACGTAATCATCGGGGCCGAGGACATATAAGGCACGCGCGACCGATGCGCGGCCTCTTTCCTACCGCGCCAGTCATTGGAACAACACCTCTTTCCTACTGCTGATATGGGCCTCTATTTGTTATGTCATTATTTAAGTCATTGTTTAAGACAACAAGCAATTATACTAACAGCTTTATAAATTAAACAACTATACAATAACTATCAACAACATACTGTAGGAAGAACTAGCCTTAAGAGGAAATGCGTGCCGAAAGACTTTTGAAAATTGGATATTTGAAGAAAATATTACTGCGAGCGCGAGTGCGATAAGGACAACTGCAGATCCGACTAAATAGCGTAAGTAAAAAGGCATAATTAGAGCTTTGACTCTCTACCAATTTCTTAATAGAGAAGAGATTGATATTTATTTTACTGCAAAAATCATTGCTATAAAAAGAAAATATGCGAGAGCGGTTGTATGGAAAAAAGGTCACAGGTTGAAGAACAAAACTCTTGCACCTTTAACGTAGCCTCCCGACGCTGTTTTGGGTATTTTATGTCGAACGTAAACGAATTTGTTATACCGCTATGTATCGGAGCTATAAAGGTTTTCTGTAATTATTTTTAGGAGTAATTACTTTTCCCTTTCACTTCCCTACACTTTTTCTTTCTTCTTATTGACTGCTGGTCTTGCACTTTTTCCCGAACTAATCCCGAAGGATTCCCGAAGGAATTGCAAGAAAACTTGTTTACTGAGCTACCCCTGAGCTATACGCGAAAGTGAGCCGCGCCATTTGTGCGCTTGCGCAACTCAATTACATCAATTTGTACTATCACTCTCTCACGGTTTTCTCAATAACTTTATTTGTATAAGACATACATTTATACAATTTACTTGTATAGATAGCACAAAAAAATATCTATACTACGATATACATTACATTTTCATATCACTAAAAACCTTTTATTTATTTAACAAAATATGCCTATTTTACTCACATGTTCAAAGTTGAAATTTCTTAAATATTTAACATAGAAAGTTAAAACAATGTTTTCCACTTGAAATTATACATATCTTAACCAATACAATAGTTTAATTTACACTTTCTCTATATATTTCACTATTAAAACACTTTTAAATTTCTTATACAAAACTATCATTATTTCACTTATTCACAGGAATTTTCACATAAAAATAACACAGAATTAACCTCTTTTACACGTACAATCAATCTCAAATGTTTTACAAGTCATTTTTACATAAATTGCTGAAATTGCAAATATTTAGATGTCTACATATTTGGCCTCCTAAGTACGTGGCTGGCGTGCGTCTATGATCTCACACTATTTGAACAACTAACTTTTGCACGGCTATCGTCTATCAGTAAAAATGGAAAGTCTAATATCAACAATAATAGGTGAATAAATGCTTCTACACAATTCTCAAACTATAGGAAACTATTTCTAATCAGATTCTTATCAGTTATCATGTCTCTTATCAGATAACATAGACAAAATATTTCATGAATCAATACATTGAAAATAGGCATTTGTTTTCATACAAAACATATCAAACTCACATAGGACAATACTTACGCAATTAATTTCCATTGACTCTACTTATGCACAGCGATCATCTCGACCGGGGAACAAATCCGGTAACATAATTTATATCTTATAAATTCCCTATATGAATTTATTAAGAAAATATTACTAGGAAAACAATAAACTATTCCGGCCTGGGAGTCGAACCCAAGACCTTCATATCATTAATTCGATATTTCTTTAAGATTCAACTAAGCATTTTCTTATTAGAATATTATTGCTCGATAATTTGCTTTTTAGAAGCTATTCGTAATCGCTTAACTAATAAATTGAAATATTCTTGTAGGCGCGTCGCCAACAATCTCCCCCCCCCCGTGCATCAGCACCATCATTTGGGAGGCGTCGCGGGTACCAGGACTGTTATTCTGGATGTAGGTCTCCTCAAGATACCTGTGCTAGTAATGACGTCAACCACTCTGGTGTGATCGTCTGGTCTCGGTAGCGTCCTACTAATATTGCCTTTGGGCCACGTATTTCGTGGTAACGAATGATCTATTATCAAGACAATATCACCTTCTTTAGGTTCCATGAACTTTCCGTTATTACCTGTTCGAGGTATCAAAGTAGGCATGTATTCTTTTAGCCATCTTGTCCAAAAATGGTCGGCTAACCTCTGTGCAGATTTCCAATTGAGTTGACCCGTCGGATGTTGCTCTAAAAATAATCCAGGTGGTCGATCACCACATGAGCGTCCGAGAAGAAAATGGTTGGGTGTCAAACCCTCTTCAGGACTATCCATACTGAATGTTACCAGAGGTCTGGAATTTACAGTATGCTCTGCTTCTAAAAGCAACGTATGCAGAACCTCCTCTCGCGGGCTCCTTTCTTTGAGCGTAGCGGTCAACGCAATTTTAATTGATCTTACTAACCTCTCCCAGGCGCCACCCATGTGCGGTGCTCCCGGAGGTATAAATTTCCATTTAATATATTTTTTAAATGACTCGTTTTTCATGCCCTCATAGAATTCCTCGCATGCTTTCAATAATTCTTTATTCGCAGCTTTGAAATTTGTCCCGTTATCGCTGTATATAACGTCTGGTTTTCCTCTTCTGGCGATAAATCGCCTCAACGCCATTATCATTGACGCTGGTGTCAATGTGGCTGCTAATTCTAGGTGTACTGCTCTGATGTTCAGACACGTAAATAAAACGCCCCAACGTTTTTCGTGTCGCCTTCCTATAGTCACACTCATAGGTCCGAAATAATCTACGGCTGAGCATGTAAAAGGTGGTTCATTGTGAGCTATTCTCTCCAGAGGAATATTTCCTTGTGGCACGTTCTGCGGTTTTGACCTGTATGTCCTGCACCACTGACAATGATGTGACACACTTCGTACTACATTACGCAAGTTCAAGACATAAAATTTTTGGTTCACCTCATTCATCACCGTCTGGTGATTGGCATGTCCAAAATGATGATGAACTTCTCTAATCATCATTTTAACGATTTCGTGTTTACCGTCTAATACGACAGGTTTTCTACTTTCCTCGGTCAAATTAGACTTGAAAAGTAAACGCCCATTTAAACGGAGTAAGTTATCTTCTCCTATTTCCATAGATAATTTACTTAAGCGTGAACTTCTTTCGACACTTTTGCCTGCTTTCAAGCATTTTATTTCCGAATGAAAACACTCGTCTTGAACGAACTTCCAAATTAATAATTCAGCTTTTTTCAAGAGCGCTATGTCCAACGCGCTATCGGGTCCTTTAACCGACTTTGCTAAAATCTCGTTGGAACACATAACCGACTTTTCGGCTATGTTGTCATGTCCTTTAACCGACTTTCTTAAACTCTTGAATTTTTCAACCGCTTGTAAGGTGTAGTTGCCCCAAGGAATTTCTTAAAGCTGCTAAATCGTCCGTAGTCGGGTAGAATCAACGGTTCTTGCTTTGTCAGCGCATTTACGCGTTTTGGCGATTTTTCTTCACCTGTTTCTAAGCTATTTATGGTGTCCACATGTTTGGGCCATAAATCAGGACTTTTCCTGAGGAATTCAGGTCCTTGAAACCAGCGATGACTTACATCGAAGGTGGAAGGAAAATTTCTAGTGGCGTCATCTGCCACGTTTTTTTTTACGTGGTAGAGTCACGCTGCAGTTATATTAATAGTATAGTTGTAGCACGAATGGGTCGGCTCGACCGGGGAAGGACCACGCTCTCACAGAATACCAGCGTGAAATAGTAGCTTAATGCTGCTGTATTTCGTATGGTGAGTGTAGAGAACCGGTGACCCTTTTTGCTGGAAATGAGGCATTCCATCTTAGTCCTCACGGGTGACAACGCATCTGCATTTTGATTCGTAATCGAGGATAGATGTAAATGTCTATGGGCCACAGCAACCACTTACCATCAGGTGGACTGTGTGCTCGTCTGTCACCCTATCCAATAAATAAAAATAAAAAAAATAAGTTTTGTGACGTTGAAACCCATCGCCATTCACATGGCGTACTGTGATCTTCGATCTCGGCCAATCGATGAGCAACGAATTGTTTAAAAGCGCGAGGATCTGACTTAATCCACGCTAACACTGTACGTGAGTCCGTCCAAAATACTCTCTCGGATATCTCGTACTTGCTCTCTTGACTAACTGATGCAGCCAGTCGACTGCTCATAAGAGTTGCTTGTAATTCAAGCCTTGAAATAGAAATTGGTTTCAGCGGCGCTACTCTTGCCTTTGCGGCGATCAGCGTAATCCGCCTCTCTCCTAGCTCGTCCGTGGTGACGTAATACACCGCGGCAGCGTATGCTTTTTCACTAGCATCCGTGAAGGTGTGTAATTCTCCCTTGTCGACGCCTTCAGCAACGGGTCTAGGTACTTCTAAATGACCTAATTTCTTCACTTCCGATATCCATTTACAAAATAACACGTGTAATTCGTGTGAAACTTCTTCATCCCAAGAAATGTCTGTCCTCCATACTTGCTGGATCAGCGACTTCCCTTGAATCGTTATAAGTGATGCGAGTCCCAAAGGATCGAAGACTGACATCACAGCGCTAGTTATCTCCCTCTTCGTAGGTGGTCGTAAACCTTCCATCACCTCTTCCGGTGTGTTACGAAGACTTATGGAGAAACTTATTATATCCCGTTTGATATTCCAAATCGAACCTAAAGTGCGCTCTGTGTGCTCTTTATCTCCCAGCGAAGCACTGTCGCTCTTATATTTATTTTCCATTTTACATAAAACTTCGGGTCGGTTGCTAGCCCATCCCCTCAGTTGGAAAGAAGCACGTTTATGTAATTCATACATATCGTTTACTATCCTTTCGGCCGTCGTCACGTCGGGAAATGCCTGTAGATAGTCATCCATATAAAAATTGCTTACCGTAGCGGAAGCTGCTTCTGGATAGATATGTGCGTTGTCCTGCGCATTTCTATTCTTCACATACATAGCGATGTATGGTGATGATGCCGCTCCAAATATGAGTGACGTCATTCTATACTCTTCCGGTGGCACGTCACGATTGTGCCGCCATAAGAATCGAAGGCTATCCCTGTCTTCTTTCCGGATTTTCACTTGCAGGAACATTTCTTTAATGTCTGCCATGACTGCCACGCTTCCTTCTCTGAATCGTAGCAGAACTCCAAACAACGACTTTAATAAGTCCGGTCCGGTTAACAATGCATCATTAAGACAACGTCCGCCCGTCCTTGCGGCGGCGTCGAAAACTATTCTTATTTTCTTTTTTTGTGGGTGAGTCACTGCGAAGTGAGGAAGATACCACGTGCGTGGGGAAATGGAAATATGGTTCGCTTTCTCTGCGTAACCGTTAACGATGAGATTTTCAATTTGCTTCTCATATTCCTTTTTCAACTCGTTATTTTTATCGAGCTTCTTTTCGATATTAAGCAGGCGACTTTCAACCTGCGCTCTATTCGACGGCATGCACTCATTATCTGTGCGCCATAACAAAGCAGTCTCGTACCTATTATTAGGTATACGACGTACCGTTTTGCTCAAAATATTTAAAGCTCGTTCTTCTGGGTCGTTCGCGGGCTTTCGCGCAGACACTCCCAGATTCCAAACTAAAATAATCTTTGATCAACTTATCCATGTCCTTCTCCTTCTTGGTGGAAATGTGGTTAGTAATCTTCATTGGTTTGATGCCACCCGATATGTGACCATGTAAAACCCATCCAAGTTTGGTGAGCGATGCTACAGGTAGGTTCTTACCTCCTGAAATTAATTCACGAGTAACTATGAGATGCCAATTGTCCTGGCCAATTAATATGGTAGGTCTGGACCTCTCATACATCAACTCGTCCTTAATCGGAGTCAAATGAGAACACCGTTGCAATAATTCTCGACTTACTGACTGCGGAGAAAGGTTAAGTGACTAAATTGTTTGTACACTTATCTCTTCTAAGTCGTTCGAGTAAATGCCTTTTATCTTAACGTTTAAGCGATACGAACTGTCGTCGTTAATTTGCTTACCTCCCACGGCTTCAATACGTAATTCTTCTTTACGTCTGCGAGGCGCTAACTTCTGAGCCATCCACTCCTCTATGAGTGTCATGGTCGATCCCTCATCCAGAAGAGCTGTTGTCTTGACCTTTCCTTTAGGTCCATACAACTCGACCGGTATAATCTTTATGTATGCACATGCCAGTGCACTTACTGTACTAACAGTTGTAATTTGAGCCTCTTTACCCCCCTCGTCCCCTTGCGGCGAGGTATTTTCATTGGGGTATCGGTGTAGCATTCGATGATGTGACATTCTACATCCCTTTACACCACATTTTTTCGCTCTGCACTCTAACCTCCTATAGTTAGGTGACAAACATTGGAAACATACTTTCGCTTTTTTAACCGCATCCCATTTCTCGCGATTATTCATGTCCTTAACACTATAGAGTGCTCCTTGTTACATATAACACACTTATGTGTTACCCGACTTACAGGCTTATGCTGGGTTATCATAACCACTTGTCGGTTGTGCCCTTTATTATTTCGGCGTTCTAGACGCTCGCTCGTATTACTTCAGCGCTCATAGCGCTCGCTCTTGACCCGGTTGCGTACAGACCCCTTTGCGGTGTGTACAGTTTGCTTATTGAATTCAGGACGCTTTCGTTTTTCGGGCACATTTTCATTGCTTAAGGACGTTCCAAATTGTTCACTCAATGAATTCAAGACTTTGGCCATCTTCTGTAACTCTGGCTCCAAAAGATGCTGAGCTCGATATTCAAACCATTTAAATTTAATCATAGTTCCGAGTTTCTCTACTATGCAGCTTACTAACTCTATGAGTGTCATGGTCGATCCCTCATCCAGATTAGCTGTTGCCTTGACCTTTCCTTTAGGTCCATACAACTCGACCGGTATAATCTTTAAGTATGCACATGCCAGTGCACTTACTGTACTAACAGTTGTAATTTGAGCCTCTTTACCCCCCTCGTCCACTTGCGGCGAGGTAAAACCATTTAAATTTAATCATAGTTCCGAGTTTCTCTACTATGCAGCTTACTAACTCCGGTGAGTGTAAATACTGTGGTTGATTCAACGCTTGTATTGTGGCAACCACGTTCGTAATACGACTTGCAAAAGATCCTATATTCCGGCAATCTTCCGCCAATCTTGGCATACGCTTTACATTCTCGATTTCGGCTAGAATTAGCATCTCAACCCTACCGAATCTTCTTTCGAGAGCGTTCATTATTTCTTCAGGTTCACACAAAGTAAACAACAACGACTTAACCGCTTCCTTAGCGGTGCCATTTAATGCCCTCCTAAGGCGTGCGACATTCTGCACCCCTGAAAATTGGCTTCTCGTGTCTTCAAACACCGTTTTGAAAACTGTCCATTCACCCGGGTCTCCATCGAACACCGGTAAATCCTGGAAGAAATGAAGCTGGGAAGACTTATCTTTTCCAGCTATCTTTATTGCACTCACAATCGCTTCGGTCAATTCTGACACCTCACTCGCGTGTGTTTTCTGTGCATTTCCTTGGTTGCGCTCGATCTCCGCCCCTTTGCGACGTGATCCTTTACACGCTTCCTTATCAGTAATATCGGGTTGCATTACACTAACCGGCGCGCTCATTATGGTCTGTTGAACCCAACTCCTTACAAAAGGTTCCACCTGAGTATTCCGCTCTTCATCATCCTCACTCGAGTCGATCTCCTCTTCTCGGTTGAGTCGTGCCAATTCCAATTGAGACTTGGCTAAGGCAACAGCTGCCTGTGCTCGTTCGAGCTCTGAGCGTTCGAATTCAATCCGCGCCTCTAATTCGGCTTTCACCCTCGCCGATCGCGATGACCTACTACCTCTCTGTGACTCTTTGTCATTAGTGTGCATGATTTCTGTCCTTGACGATGCCGCTTCTTCGGTCCTTTGACCTACTTTTTCGACTACCGTTTCACTCCTGGATATAACGGATTGTTGTGCGGTGCTGGCCTGCGTACCACTGGTGTCCGTCCTGTTGCTCGTCGTTGCCACGGACGTCCCTGAGTCCCACGTGCATGTGGTCGTATCGGTGGTGGCTCCACTTGAGGGAGTTGTTCCACTCGAAGCAGTAGCTGTGGTCGCTCCAGATGATTCCGCCTCTTTAGCCTTTCTTGAGAGCCCTGTCCTTGTCTTACTTCCTTCGCTTCTCCCTGTCTGGTCTTGTGCTTTCTTCATCTTGCAGGAAGGTGATTGTTGGCCTACAGTTCCTAACTGTCCCTACGGTCCGTACAACCCCTTACCTACAACCCTTCTTCACCCCAACCTAACCTCACTACCCCTCCCCCCTTTTATCTCCCAACCCTACAACCTTACTACCACCCTAACAGCCCTATCAGCCCTAACAATCCTGAACGGGGCCTACCGAGGTGAGCCGTCCAGGGATGGAGTCGTGAAGGAATGGAATGGAGGAAAGGTTTAGGAACTGTCCCGCCAAGGAATATGAAGAAACAGTCGAGCGGTAGTGCAAGCGCAGTCTCGCTCGAGAGAACTGCTCCACCCGAAGGTGTTGTGCCGGAGCCCGACCGTTTAGCACCGTTAGGTGGTCGGGATGTATGCTGCGCTTCGTCGCCCAGTCGCCGGTGACGCCTTGTCCAAGCGCCCTCCTCCGGCCGCGATGCAGTCAGGTGCCCACGAGCACCCTCGCCTGGCAGCGGCAGCGGTGGATGCTTCTTCTTCTTGCACCCTCTGATGCCCGACAGGAAATGCCGGACACGGTCGTCCGACAGGAAATGCCGGACACGATCGTCCGACAGGAAATGCCGGACACGATCGTCCGACAGGAAAATGCCGAGCACGCTTGCCCGACAGGAAATGCCAAGCCCTGCTTGGCCACAATGAGCACCTTCACAGGGCACCTGCGCCTGGCTGCGATACGTGCCCCATGCGAGTACACGCCCCAAGCTGCGATCCCGGTTTTCTTTCTTCCGGTAGTTCCTGGTCCAGTCCTACTGCGTTGACCTGGTCTTCTGGCCTTTAGTCCCGTTGCTTCAGCTCAAACCTCCGGCTTCCTTCGGTTGCTGATCTTCACTCGGCTCCGAAGGTCTTCTTTCTCCATAACCAGCAGTCCACTGCTGGTTCCTTAATCCTGGCTGCGAAGGACCAATTGAAAAGGAACCAGAAGGGAACGTCCTCTAGATCCTGCTCGAAGGACCAATTGAAAAGGAACCAGACGGGCTTAAACGTTCAACTAAGAAACAGAAGGGAGGAATCGAGGCTTCTCTCGATCCGGCCTCCTATAACGCCTACGTTGGGTTCGGGAACAACGTATGTGATCTCCGCAACGAAGTAACACACAAGGGCGATAACCTCTTCCTTTTCAGAAAATAGGTTCAGGCGGGGATTACGGGTCTTCCGAAGTCGTCCCGGTCCCAACGCCTTAATTCTTCGATGTGGACTGTATAATTTTGAGGGACGAATTTCTTGGGAATAAAACAGCAATTATCTTCAAACCGTTCCGTGAGAGAGTAATTACTTTTCCCTTTCACTTCCCTACACTTTTTCTTTCTTCTTATTGACTGCTGGTCTTGCACTTTTTCCCGAACTAATCCCGAAGGATTCCCGAACGAATTGCAAGAAAACTCGTTTACTGAGCTACCCCTGAGCTATACGCGGAAGTGAGCCGCGCCATTTGTGCGCTTGCGCAACTCAATTACATCAATTTTTTTTTTTTTTTTTTTTTTTTTTTTTTTTTTTATAGAAGAGGGGGCAAACGAGCATGCGGCTCACCTGATGTTAAGTGACTACCGCCGCCCATGATCAACCGCAACACCAGGAGAATTGCGGGTGCGTTGCCGGCCCTTTAGAAAGGAGTAAGCTCTTTTCTTGAAGGTCCCCAGGTCGTATCGGTCCGGAAAAATCGCCGGTGATAAACTATTCCACAGAGAGGTTGTACGTGGAAGAAAACTCCTTGTGAAACGTACAGTGGTGGACCGCCAAGCATCCAGATGGTGTGGATGGTATCGGGACGTTTGTCGTGTCGTGCGTTCACGAAATTTGGCGGCTGGGATTAATCCGAACAATTCCTCAGAGCACTCCCCGTGATAGATGCGATAAAATACGCAAAGCGATGCAACATCTCTTCGCAACGCCAGTGAATCGAGCCGATCGGAAAGCACTCGGTCGTCGACGATTCGAGCCGCTCTGCGCTGGATGCGGTCAAGTGGAAGGAGCTGGTACTGGGGAGCCCCAGCCCAGAGATGGGAACAGTATTCCATGTGCGGCCGAACCTGCGCCTTGTAAAGTTGCAGGCGGTGTGCCGGCATGAAATACTGTCCCGCTCTGCTGAGCACGCCAAGCTTTTTAGAGGCCAATTTGGCCTTCCCTTCCAAGTGACCACGAAACTGCACGTCACTCGATATGTCGACGCCGAGGATTCCGATACTGGCTGAGGCAACAAGGGGAGTGCCTTGAAACTGAGGGGATACGACAAAGGGGTTCTTTTTAGCGGTTAACGCGCAAACTTGTGTCTTCTGGGGGTTAAACTGGACTAGATTTAGTCGTCCCCAATCCGAGACTCTGTTCAGCAAAGACTCGACTTCAGACACAAGTTTGTCCCGGCACTCGGAGACGTTTTCCCGAGAAATATTGGCTCGGCCGGTGTAAAGAGCATCACCAGTGCTGTCATCTGCATAGCAATGAATGTTACGGGTATGCAACATATCATTGATATGCAGAAGAAACAGCGTTGGCGATAGCACGCAGCCCTGTGGAACACCAGCATTAATAGGCTTGCAATCGGAGCTTGCACCGTCTACAACGACCTTGATGCTCCGATCTGCAAGAAAGCTGGTGATCCAATCGCACAATTTCTCGGGAAGCCCATAGGAAGGGAGCTTCGAAAGAAGCGCTTTGTGCCAAACCCGATCGAAGGCCTTCGCAATGTCCAAACTAACGGCCAATGCCTCCCCCTTGAACTCTACTGCCTCCGCCCATCTGTGAGTGAGGTAGACCAGAAGATCACCAGCTGACCGACCACGGCGAAAACCGTATTGGCGGTCACTAATCAGCTGGTGATCCTCAAGGTACCTCATGAGCTGGCAGTTTACAATGGACTCCATTGTTTTGGAGAACAAGGAGGTGATGGCGATTGGCCGGTAGTTGGACGGGTCTGAGCGGTCGCCTTTTTTAGGGATCGGGTGGACGAAAGCCGTCTTCCATGATTTTGGGACTACGCCTAGGGAGTAGGAGTACCGGAAAAGACGCGTTAAAACCGGTGCCAACTCTGGAGCACACGTCCTCAGCACAATTGGGGGGATTCCGTCAGGCCCACTCGACTTGTGGATGTCCAGGGAGAGGAGTGCTTTGCGAACCGAGCGCTGTGTGAACTGCACTTCCGGCATGGAGCACTCACACCGCGGGATGGTCGGCGGCGTACTCCCCCCGTCATCGAGAGTCGAGTTAGACGCAAAGAAGGAGCCTAGAAGATCGGCTTTCTCCTTTGCAGTATGGGCCAGTGAGTCGTCCTCCCTGTGCAGAGATGGAAGAGATGGCTGACAGAAATTCCCCTGGACAGCCTTGGCGAGAGACCAGAATGCACGGGTTCCAGAAGGAAGGCGAACTAGTCTCTCGCCAATTCTGCCTATGTGCTCTGACTTTGCCTTGGCAATGACTCTTTTGAAGGACCTAGAGGCGGAATTATACTTCTTTTTTAGAGTGCTGGTGTTTACATCCCGGGACGCTGATGCATCAACCCAGGCTTGGTAGCACTCCTGCTTATAGCATGATGCTATTTTACAGGAGCGACCAAACCATGGCTGAGATTTGCCTCCAATGGGCACCACAGAGGAAGGAATAAAAAGTTCCATACCCTGAAGTACCACATCAGTAACAGAATCCGCAACAACGTTGGGATCATCCGGCGAGAAGCAAACCCGCCCCCAAGGGTAGGATGCAAAGAAAGACCGCATCCCATCCCAATCGGCTGACCTATAGTGCCAAACACGGCGGCAGCCTGCAGAATGCAACCGCGATTTCAGCGTGAGTGGCACAACACTCCGGATCAGACAATGGTCCGAGGAGCCTAAAGGGGCGTCGACGGAAATCTGATATCCGTCCGGGTGAGAGGTCAGCAGAAGGTCCAACAGGGAAGGTGCATGATCCTCCACATCTGGAATCCGCGTAGGCGAAGTAACCAGTTGTGTCAGACCATATGCCAAGGCAAAATCATGAACAGATCTCCCCGCATGATCGGTTAAACGTGAACCGAGCCATTCGGCGTGATGGGCGTTAAAGTCGCCGAGGATCACGATCTCTGCGGAGGGGATCTGCTGTAGCAACGAATCTGCAGCCATTTGGACGTGGTCGAAGAGTCGGTCTGTTTCGGCATTACCGCTGTGGGACCTATAGAGGCACCCGTAGACGCGCGGATGG
Source organism: Parnassius smintheus behrii (assembly GCA_036936625.1). Lineage (NCBI taxonomy): Eukaryota > Metazoa > Arthropoda > Insecta > Lepidoptera > Papilionidae > Parnassius > Parnassius smintheus. The sequence goes on along the minus strand of JAUPFT010000020.1, from coordinate 5,493,986 downwards.
TCGTCGCTGTCTACGCGTAGCCAAAGGATGGATAGGTCCGAACCTTCAAGTCTGCCGAGGCGTCGAGAACAGATGTCCTCTCTGACGTAAACGCAAACTCCAGCCCGAGGCACAAAGGAGTGTTCCAGTTTGTACCCCGGGTAGGAGAGATACGAAACATCAGCCGGAGAGGACACCTGCGTCTCGGTCAGAAAGAGCAAAGCCGGCCTCGCCGTCTCGAGATGGTAGTGGACGGCGTTTAGGTTAGAGTGAAGTCCCCTGATATTGCAGAAATTCACGGACAGCGTGCCAGGGGTCGCCTTGGTCTTGTTGCTCCGTTTGCCCCGAGCAGTTGTAGTCTTGAGCGGAATTTCGCCCCCCCCAGAATACGCGGGGCAGCCTGAGCACCCACGCTCAGAAGTGGAGAAACATGGTCGTGGATGCTCAGCGAGGGATTCTCCAGGGGTGCTGGTACCCTCCTGGGGTAGTCTATCTTTATTTAATTCCGCTACCATGTTGATGGGGGGGGGGGATTTGGGCCTCCGGCCACCTGCACTCACCAGACGAAACGCGGAAGCAAAACTTCCACTTCACGCCGGTATTCTGTGAGGTCGTGGTACCACCCCGGTTTGAGCCGGCCCATACGTGCAACAGCAAAGCTGCCGCGTGGCTCTACCACTGTTAAAAATTTGTGAGTGATAGCACTCTCTCACGGTTTTCTCAATAACTTTATTTATATAAGACATACATTTATACAATTCACTTGTATAGATAGCACAAAAAATATCTATACTACGATATACATTACATTTTCATATCACAAAAAAACCTTTTATTTATTTAACAAAATATGCCTATTTTACTCACATGTTCAAAGTTGAAATTTCTTAAATATTTAACAAAGAAAGTTAAAACAATATTTTCCACTTGAAATTATACATATCTTAACCAATACAATAGTTTAATTTACACTTTCTCTATATATTTCACTATTAAAACACTTTTTAATTTCTTATACAAAACTATCATTATTTCACTTATTCACAGGAATTTTCACATAAAAATAACACAGAATTAACCTCTTTTACACGTACAATCAATCTGAAATGTTTTACAAGTCATTTTTACATAAATTGCTGAAATTGCAAATATTTAGATGTCTACATATTTGGCCTCCTAAGTACGTGGCTAGCGTGCGTCTATGATCTCACACTATTTGAACAACTAACTTTTGCAGGGCTATCGACTATCAGTAAAAATGGAAAGTCTAATATCAACAATAATAGGTGAATAAATGCTTCTACACAATTCTCAAACTGTAGGAAACTATTTCTAATCAGATTCTTATCAGTTATCATGTCTCTTATCAGATAACATAGACAAAATATTTCATGAATCAATACATTGGAAATAGGCATTTGTTTTCATACAAAACATATCAAACACACATAAGACAATACTTATGCAATTAATTTCCATTGATTCTACTTAAGCACAGCGATCATCTCGACCGGGGAACAAATCCGGTAACATAATTTATATCTTAAAAATTCCCTATATGAATTTATTAAGAAAATATTACTAGGAAAACAATAAACTATTCCAGCCTGGGAGTCGAACGCAAGACCTTCATATCATTAATTCGATATTTCTTTAAGATTCAACTAAGCATTTTCTTATTAGAATATTATTGCTCGATAATTTGCTTTTTAGAAGCTATTCGTAATCGGTTAACTAATAAATTGAAATATTCTTATAGCCGCGTCGCCAACACCGACATAGCCCAACGGATTGGTATGCTGAAGTGGCAATAGGCCATATAGCTCGAAGAAATGACAACTGATGGGAAAAAATGTTCCCGAGTGGCAGCCTCCTACCAGTAGGCGCAGTGTAGGGTAACCCCCGTCACCGATGGAGTGACTACCGTGTACACACGTATATATATTATACATGTAGGAAGTCGATTGATGCAGGTGGCTCACGACCGTGCTTTTATCTTTGGGGGAGGCCTATGTTCAGCAGTGAACTTGTGAAGGGCATTAATGATGATCAATGGAGGCTAGCTATCGACGCAAGAAGGGATTATAGTACCTACTCAAGTGTATGCGCAAGCACAGGTGCACCCTCTACTCCCTCACTCACATAATCCGATACGACGGTAAACCGACACGACCGGAGAAAGATCAGGCCCAGGACCAACGGCTTTACGTGCTTTCCGAGGCACGGGGGTGAGACTACGCCAACTTCCTGACTTCGGGCAGTTACTGAGAATTTCTTGAAATAAAAACTCAATAATTGATTCGAACCCAGGACCTCATGATCAGCAGTCGCACTACTACAACCACTAGACCAACGAGGCAGTTACTGGTATAATAGCGGCATAAATGGGTCGGCCCGAACATAGAAGGACCATGCTCTCACAGAATACCAGCGTGAAATAGCAGCTTAACGCTACTGTGTTTTGTACGATAAGTGTGAAAACCGGAGATCCTTTTTACTAAAAACGAGGCATACCATCCTAGTCCTGACGGATGACAACGCCTCTGCAGTTTGATTCGTAATCGAGGATAGATTAGACGTCTATGGGATAAAGCAACCTCTTAACATTAGGTGGACTCTGTGCTCGTTTTACACCTTTATTCTATTAAAAAACCTACCTTATATCTTATTACGACGTTTGTAAATTAACCTTTACGTAAAAAATAAAAAAATTTATTTGATTTAAGACCGCCATCAGCCAACCCGTCAAAATCTACTGCTGATATGGGCCTCTATTTGTTATGTCATTATTTAAGTCATTGTTTAAGACAACAAGCAATTATACTAACAGCTTTATAAATTAAACAACTATACAATAACTATCAACAACATACTGCAGGAAGAACTTGCCTTAAGAGGAAATGCGTGCCGAAAGACTTTTGAAAATTGGATATTTGAAGAAAATATCGCTGCGAGCGCGAGTGCGATAAGGACAACTGCAGATCCGACTAAATAGCGTAAGTAAAAAGGCATAATTAGAGCTTTGACTCTCTACCAATTTCTTACTAGAGAAGAGATTGATATTTATTTTACTGCAAAAATCATTGCTATAAAAAGAAAATATGCGAGAGCGGTTGTATGGAAAAAAGGTCACAGGTTGAAGAACAAAACTCTTGCACCTTTAACGTAGCCTCCCGACGCTGTTTTGGGTATTTTATGTCGAACGTAAACGAATTTGTTATACCGCTATGTATCGGAGCTATAAATGTTTTCCTTGATTTTCCATAGTTTCAATTAAATCCATTCTTTCAATAATTCATTACAGAGTATCAATATTTCACTGCAGAACATAAAGCTCCCCATAGATTGCTACAGCAAGGAAATTTTACCATAGTCGCCACGCGTGATAGGCGGGGGACAATTGCAATATTTTATTATATTGAGTTGTTTTCTGGAATATACTGCTGGCCCATCTCCTGTTTCTGTTTCCCCCTGTCGCCTCTTACACCTACCTGCATTGATATACAAAAGATCCTGGGTTTTTTGTATATGAATGTGAAATTTATATACATTCGTTCATTAAAGTATAAAATTATCTACGATAATAAGTAGTTAAATAAACTTATTATTTAATATTTGCTCTGATGCAATTTGAGTGTATTAACGTAAATGAGTGGGACAAATTTAAATAAAAACATAATAAGCTAATCATTATGTTATTAAGCGTCAAATGAAATTGGCTTTACGAAGATAACATCTCGCAAATGATTGTGATTTGTGAAATGTGCTTGACGTATAAGTTCACTTACAAAATTCTATCGGAATGTATGACTTTTAAAAATAATAAGGATTATTCTTTAAACAAGCACACAGTCCACCTGATAGTAAGTGGATACTGTAACCCATAGACATCTACATCTACTTGTATATGGGAATTATAGGTTTGAAAGCATAAAAAGGAACGTAGAAGTGAAAGATCGAAACGGATATAATGAGAGAGGGACAGGGGAAGTATTATAAAACTGCAGTATATTAAAGTGAATTAAGTGGTTTTTTTTTACATTAAAGGAGCCAAATAAAGTAAGCTATACTCGATTAATAATGAAAATGCAGATGCGTGTCAACCCTGGAGACTAGAATATTATGCCTCGTTTCCAGTTAGAAGGAACAGCAATAATCTACTATTTTACGATGGAATTCTTTGCGAGCCTGGGGCAACTGCAGCATAGCTCTATCACATAAGAATTATCTGCGTCACGGCTCTACCACGTAATACCTCAGAATCTGGACATGTTCTGTAAATGAAATAAGTATTTTAACTTGAGATTTTTATATTGAGGTAGAGCCACGCTGCAGCCATGTTAGTTGTAGCACGAATGGGTCGGCTCAACCGGGGTAGGAGCATGCGCTCACGGAATACCATCTTAAGGCTGTTGTGTTTCGTATGATGAGTCTAGAGAACCGGAGACCCTTTTTAATAGAAACGAGGCATCCTATATTATTCCTCAGGGGTGACAACGCATCTGCACTTTGATTCTTAATGGAGGTTAAACGGGTGGTCTGTGTGATCACTTGTCACCCTTATTCCATTAAAAATTCGGTTAAACTTCATCTTCAATTACGTAGGATTGAGAAAAATGAGATCTTTCTTTAGTTGTTATTTATTTTATATTCTGAGCTATTCTGTACCAACCGGTATTACATAAAAATAACAAACTTAAAATAATACCCTGATGATGCTGTAAGGCAGAACCGGTTGAAATAGTAAATAAAATAAAACATTATTATAATAAAAATTGGACTTTTAAATATCGAATCCATTAAAACTACTTCAAAATAGGAAGTGTAATATGGCAAAGTTTAAGTTATGATTTGAATCTTAGCAAAATATCATTTACATCCGAGAAATTTTATTCCATTCAATAATACGAATTTACTATTTGGCGTTCTTGAGCTTACGCAATAATATTAATATAGGCTGATGAATATATATGATATTTTGCAGAACGTAAGCTTATTCCCTTGTCTTCTAATTTGTTTTATAAGTTCGTAAAATGTTATGCTACATACGTATTGTTCTGAGCTTAAGGTACGTAACAATCAAAACTGCTGATTAAATTACTAAAATTGACACTTTAATTACCAAACACCAGTTAAAATTTAAAACACACTAATAACTAGACATGGAACAAGTAGTGATTCACCGAGTACTCGGCTTAGATTTGGCCAAGTACTCGGCCGAATACTGGCCTTTAATAAAAACGCGGTAGTAGGCGGCGCGCGGTTATTTCCCTTACATAGTTAGAGATGAAACGATATGAGTAAATACAAGTACTTAATTGATACTTTTCTTTCGATACTTACTAAGTATTTTGATATCAATACTTTAAAACTGAGTATCAAGTAGTATCGAAAGAAAAGTACTTGTATCGGTACTTGATCAGTCACACACCACTGTTGATGAGTGATTACTGATTACTTGTTTAATAATTCATGTTCCAGAGATTGTTGTCGAGAGAATACCATCTTAAGGCTGTTGTGTTTCGTATGGTGAGTGTAGAAAACCGGAGACCCCTTTTAATATAAACGAGGCATCCCATCCTAGTCCTCAGGGGTGACAACGCATCTGTATTTTTATTCTTAATGGAGGATAAATGGGTGGTCTGTGTGATCGTTTGTCACCCTTATCCTATTAAAAATTCGGTTAAACTTCATCTTCAATTACGTAGGATTGACACAAATAAGATCTTATTTTAGTTGTAATTTATTTTTTATTCTGTAATAACCAACCGGTATTACAAAGAAATAACAACCTTAAAATAATATCCTGATGATACTGTAAGGCAGAACCGGTTGGTATAGTAAATAAAATAAAACATTATTATAATAAAAATTGGACTTTTATTATCGAATCCATTAAAACATGTTCAAAATAGGAAGTAAAAAATGGCAAAGTTTAAGTTATGTTTTGAACGTTAGAAAAGTATCATTTACATCCGAGATATTTTTTTTTATTCCATAATATGAATTTACGATTTCGCGTCCTTGAGCTTACGCAAGAATATTAATATAGGCTTATGAAAATATATGATATTATGCAGAATTTAAGCCTATTCCCTTGTGGTTTAATTTGTTTTACAAATTCATAAAATGTTATACTACATACGTATTACACTCTATTGTGGAAGGTCAGAATGTGTCTAAAAGGCACGTATGGCAATTCACGATGCTGTTCTAGTTCCAACGTTAGTGAAAGTTGGGTGTGGCAGGAGAAGCATGAGAGTAGAAAAAATGCTGAAGAAATGTGGTCATTAAGGATTATGTTAGTACTGAATCTGAATGATAAGGTGAAAATTTTGTGATAAGAAAGTAGTGTGGTTTGCAAAGTGATGTTGTGACTAAAATTAAGAAGGGATTCAGGATCCTGTTAGTTGTTTACAAGCATGAACCCGCTGTATAACTAAACCTGGTGCCATAAACTCCAGCCGCTATCTTCCACTGAACATTAAAACGCGAGACCAGTTGTTATGACACCCCTCGCGTGAAACGGAGTCATGAATTTTAGATTCAAGATTACGTAAGTACGTTGTTATTACTGAATTCTTAATAGTCAGTTGTCGCGTGCTTTTGAAGCATTTAACAAGTGGGAATAATTTTATAAAGCAATTTAAATTGATTTGACGGCCTGATGGTGTGGCGCTGAGGACCGCGGGTTCGATTCACGGTTTGATAGGACGAATTAAATAGAGTTACAAAGGAGTAAACAGTCCACCTGATTGTAAGTGGATGCTTTGGCCCATAGATATCTCTTTTTACATTTACCCTCGATTAACACTCAAAATATACGCAGATACGTTTTCACCCCTGAGGACTAAAATCGAATGCTGTGACCCATAGACATCCACATTTATCCTCAATTAAGGATCAAAATGCAAATGCGTTGTGATCCCTGAGGACTAAGATGGAAAGCCTCAATTCCGATAAAAAGGGTCTCCGGTCCTCTACACTCACCAAACGAAACACAGCAACATTACGCTGCTACTTTAAGCTGGTATTCTGAGAGAGCGTGGTTCTGCCCCAGTCGAGCCGACCCTTTCATGCTACAACTATAATATAACTGCAGTGTGGCTCTACCACGTAAGAGTTGCACTTTTTTTTAATTTACCATTTGTTTTCATCTGTTGCCACTTAAGGCACCGACGAGGTGATAAAGAATAGTGGATATTCTCACATCGTCACTACAAAGAGACGGTGAAAACGGCACAGCATAAGGAATTTTGATTGTGGTGGTAAAGTTGTTTAGAGACGGCGTAAGAGAATCCACTACCCCATATCATCCCGTGGGTGTCATCCCGTGGGTGTCATAAGAAGCGACTGAGGAAACTAAAACGAGATGGGCACTAGTGTCTTCACGATGAGATTTGTAAATAATAAAAAACTTCGCTTGCCAACTGTAAACAAAATATGGCAAGGACCTACCCTATGGGGCAATCTATGGGTAAGGCCTATGTTCAGCAGTGAATGAACTTTAATAGGCTAAATAATGCTTAAGACCACCAACGTGGTTCAATTTCGTTTCAATCTGCAAATGTAATTATAAGGGTAACTTAGCTAAATATAAAGACAAACTTATGTTTTTTGTCATCACGTTTTCGTAATTAATATGACCAAGTGTGACGTTACAGAAATTCTTTACTTTATTCGTTTTTTAGATTAGTTATAGCTACAGTGACCTTCAATACGTCTAAAAACGTAAGAGCAAAATATTGACAAAGCTATTTAGCTACTCGCACCTGTTTCTACAAAGATTTAAACACAGCACATAACTGAAGCTAATACCGATCCATCCCTTAGTTAAAACAAGGAAAGCATAACATAAACATTAACACTCACGCCTGTCACCCAGAGGGGTAGGCAGAGACTACGGACCTCCATTTGGCTAGATCCTGACATACCTCTTTCGCCTCCTTAAATCCATATATCTACGCATACATGCTCGTCAGTTAAGGGTACTTCTAACGTGGCCCATTTTCAAAATATCGCCAATTTGGTTGATAAACTTTTTTCTAGCGCGTCCCTTCCAGACTCTGCCATTCACATCTGCCATATAAATCTGCTTTGTCACTCTTTCTTCATTCATTCTTTCTACATGACCAAGCCACCGAAGCATTCCTTTCTTAATCCTGGTCACAACATCATCATGCATACCACATTTATCTCTTATCACGCAATTTCTCACCCTGTCATTCAAACCTAGCATACTCCTTAAAGACCGCATTTCTACAGCATTTATTCTACTTTCGTGCTTCTTCTGCTACACCCAGCTTTCACTACCATACATTATAGTGGGGACTAACACAGCACTATGAATTACCATACGCCCCTTTTTTGACACATTCTGATTCTTCATAATAGAGTGTAGTGACATTCACTCTATTCCCTGCATTTACTCGTCGTTCTACATCCTTATCATATCTACCATCCCTGCTAAATACACATCCCAAATACACAAACTCATCCACTTGCTTAATTAACTCTCCTTCTATTCTTATTTCACATACCGTTTTGCTTTCTTCTCTTTCAAAAACCACCACTTTCGTCTTACTTACGTTCACTTTCATTCCCCTTTCTTTTAATGCCCAGTTCATTAATGTAACCATCATTTGCAACTCAGCCGCTGATCATCAGCAGATCAGCAGATCATCGGCATACAAAAGGCATTTGACGGTTAACTCGCCCATTCTTAACCCACATTCTTCATCTTTCAAAATTTGCAAACACCTGTCCATAAATAGGTTGAACAGCCAAGGGGAAGCTACACAGCTCTGTCTGACACCATTTTGGGTGCCAAACCAGTCCGAGTAGACCACATTGATCCTGACACAAGCACTAGAGTCCCCGTAAAGAGACTTTAATGCCTGTATCAAACCAGCGCTCAACCTATATGAGTTCAGTGTTTGCCATAACAAATTCCTGTCCACTCTGTCATAAGCCTTTTTCAAGTCCATGAACGCACAAAAAACTTTCTGGTTTTTGAAAAGACTTAATCTGTACACCCCATTCCCTTTCTAAAACCCGCTTGCACATGCCAAATTTTTCCATCAGTTTCTTTCATAACTCTTTCAATCAACACCTTAGCATACAGTTTACCCGCAATACTAAGCAAGCTGATACCACAGTAGTTTTTGCAGTCCTGCTGTGACCCTTTTCCTTTATAAATTGGTACTATAACTTCTTTCCACCAGTCATCCGGTACCCGTTTTAATTCCCAACATAAATTAAACAAGGTGTACAGCAGGCCTGCCACCACTCCCTCTCCAGCCCTTAGCATCTCGAGTGATAGATACTCTATCATATCCAGCTGCCTTACCTGCTTTCATGCTTTTCATTGATTTCATTATTTCATCTACACTTATCTCCACACCCTTTTCCACTTCTTTCGGAATTTCTAGTTCATTTAATTTCAGTCTCTCTCTCAGTCTACATTTATACTTATCTTTCACATCTTCATCTTTGAAGTTCACTATTTTTATACGCTATAACGCAGTATGAGACACAGATGCCCGATGCCGCCAATGCTTGAAAAGACCATTTATTCGACATAACACCAAGTAATTATCCGTCCCTACGTTGGACCCCCGGTAAACCCTTGTATCTATGACTGCGCTTCTCATTCTTTCATCTACAATTATGAAATCTATCATGCTTCTATCATCACCTCTTTCCCATGTTTACATGTGAATCTTCTTATGACGAAAAAAAGTATTCGTCACAAAAATATTCTTTTCCACATACGGTGAGGAGGTCTTCACCATTCTCATTTATACTTTCATCACCAAACGTTCCCAATGCACAAACAAGGAAAGCACTCACCTATATAAATAACATAACCCGTATAAAACGACCGCAACCCAAACACATTTACAACCCGCGGCATCAATTATATAGATTTCCTTCGTGCAGCAGCTTAACGCTGCTGTGTTACGTATGGTGAGTGGAGAGAACCGGAGAGCCCTGTTACTGGAAACTAGGCATCCATCTTATTCCTCACGGGTGACAACGCATCTGCATTTTGATTCCTAGTCGAGGATGTAGATGTCTATGTGCCTTAGCAACCACTTACCATCAGTTGGACTGTGTGCTCGTTTGTCACCCTTATTCTATAAAAATAATTAATCATTGGGTTTTTCTGTCAAGAAAATCTCAGTTGCACCCTGCAGTCAGAAATTTGGCAGTGTTTTACCCCATGACTCTTAAAGCATGAGCGTACACTTGTGCTTGTGCATATACTTGTGCACTATAATCCTGTCCCTGCGCTGATAATCTCCGTTGAACCTGGCCGCCACGACCAAAATATGGTCTGAAGAATTATTTACTGTTAACTTTAACCAATCTTCTTTCACATTCGAATGTACTTTTCATTTTAGTCACTATAATTATAACGAATTAAGTTGTACGTACCCGCGTTTTTCCAATTGAATATTATACGTTTATGAAACAAACAAACATGAAACATTATATCAAATCAAATAAATCAACTTTGACATGGTTTACTAATGATGATAGATAATTAGTTAAGCAATCCTACTCAATAATAATCCGTCATGTTATTAGATATCAAGTAATAGGCATTACGCGATATAATCCTGCTTAATTCGGAAGGCAATCTATGTAATTGATGCCACGGGTTGTAAATGTGTTTGCGTTGCGGTCGTTTAACACGGGTTATATTATTTATATAGGTGAGTGCTTTCCTTGTATTAACTAAGGGATGGACCGTTATTAGCTTAAGTTCTGTGCTGTGTTTAAATCTTTATATAAACAGATGCGAGTAGCCAAAAAGCTTTGTCAATACTTTTCCCCTTACGTTTTTAGACGTATTGAAGGTCACTATAACCAATATAAGAAGTAAAGAAAAACAAGGTAAAGAATTTCTGTAACGTCACACTGGTTATATTAATTACGAAAACGTGATGACAAAAAACACAAGTTTGTCTTTATATTTAGCTCAGTTACCTTTATAATTATGTCTGCAGATTGAAACGAAATTGAACCACGTTGGTGGTCTTAAGAATTATTTAGCCTGTTAATGTTCATTCACTGCTGAACATAGGCCTCCCCCATAGATTGCCCCATAGGGTAGATTCTTGCCATAGTTTGTTTACAGTTGGCAAGCGAAGTTTTTTATTATTTACAAATCTCATCGTGAAGACACTAGTGCCCATCTCGTTTTAGTTTCCTCAGTCGCTTCTTATGACACCCACGGGATGACACCCACGGGATGATATGGGGTAGTGGATTCTCTTACGTCGCCCGGGGCAGAACCACGCTCTCATAAAATACCAGCTTAAAGTAGCAGCGTAATGTTGCTGTGTTTCGTTTGGTGAGTGTAGAGGACCGGAGACCCTTTTTATCGGAATCGAGGCTTTCCATCTTAGTCCTCAGGGATGACAACGCATTTGCATTTTGATCCTTAATTGAGGATAAATGTGGATGTCTATGGGTCACAGCATTCCATTTTAGTCCTCAGGGGTAAAAACGTATCTGCGTATATTTTGAGCCTTAATCGAGGGTAAATGTAAAAAGAGATATCTATGGGCCAAAGCATCCACTTACAATCAAGTGGACTGTTTACTCCTTCGTAACTCTATTTGATTCGTTCTATCAAACCGTGAATCGAACCTGCGGTCCTCACTGCCACACCATCAGGTCGTCCAATCAATTTAAATTGCTTTATAAAATTATTTCCACTTTTTAAATGCTCCAAAAACACGCGATAACTGACTATTAAGAATGCAGTAATAACGACGTACTTACGTAATCTTGAATCTGAAATTCTTGACTCCGTTCCATGCGAGGGGTGTCATAACAACTAGTCTCGCGTTTTAATGTTCAACGGAAAATAGCGGCTGGAGATTATGGCAACGGATTTAGCTATACACAGCGGGTTCATGCTTGTAAACAACTATCAGGATCCAGACTTGCTAAATACTGAATTAAATGAGATATGTTTCTTTGTAATATATGTCTCGGGTTTCTCTTTGTTATAAACTTAGAAACGAGGATATCCGCAGTAGAACCAAAGTGACCGACATAGACCAACGGATTAGTATGCTGAAGTGGCAATGGGTCATATAGCTGGAAGAATCGACAACTGATGGGAAAAAATGTTCCCGAGTGGAGCCTCGTACCAGTAGGCGCAGTGTAGGTCGACCCCCGTCACTCGATTGAGTGACTACTTAGACATGTTGGAAGTCGATGGATGCAGGTGGCTCACGACCGTGCTTTTGTGGCATTCTTTCGGGGAGGCCTATGTTCAGCAGTGGACTTGTGAATGGCTTTAATGATGATGATTATGATTATATGTCTCGTTATAAAATATTGTAGCTACCCTATAGTGGGTAGATCAGTCGTTACCGGTCGTTTTACTGGATACGAGAACTTTCCATTTAAATAATTGTGCGCATAAACCAAACGAAACTGGTTTCGATCCCCGCCTGCACTAATTATATTGTTAAATACAACTTTAGGTGCTGATTTGTCTAAAACTTCTATTTCGTGGGACTTCTTTTTTGCTGAAGAGACTGTCTGGATAGGAACTACCTCTCCTCTCCTCTTCTCCTCTCATCTACATCCATTGCCAAGCAGCAGTGCGTGCACTGCTGTGTTGCAGTCTGAAGAGCAAAGAGAGTCAGTATAATCACAGTCTGTGAAGCCACCTTTGTCCTAAGTGCTGAGCAAGCATCTGTAGCCTACTTCACTTGTAGTAGGTTTCAGGTGTCCATGAGCTGCATTAGACACATACGTTCAGGTGGACCGTAAATTTGTTTACCATTTAATTTTTTTACTTTAAAAAAACTTAAAAGTTGCTTTCTGTGGGTTAGATCGTTTAGCGTTTAACCGCGTACCATTTTAACAACTCTACCGTAAAATTGACCCCACGTAAAGTCAATTACAGTTATTACAGGAAAAGAACTGAATCACCGGGCTTCTGGTTTCGTAAAATATTGCACTATTATGAGCAATTTCCCTTGAATTTTAGAAATGTCACGAGCCTTGCTTAAAACCGTTGAAGCGGAAAAACACATAACTATTTTTTTATAAAACTAGAATGACATACGCACCCACAGCCTGATGACACGTGGCTACTGTAGACCTTGGACATCTGAAACCAATATCAACCTAATTACAGGCAAATTGTCACCTTGAGGACTAAGATGTAATAGAGTTCTTATTTGTATGTAGTATGCCTAAGTATTTGAATCGTAAGTAAGCTACGGCATTGAGTCAACTTAGATGGAGGAGGCTTGCCAGTACCAGGACTGGTCAAATTCTTTGATATAGTAAGATTTTAATGGCGCTAGTTATTTATGATGGGAACGAATGACACTGAATATTGATTGAATGATAAGGTTATAATACCATGGGGCTATGATAATGAGACTTGTTTTACTGAGGATATTTTTATAAGGCAAACACATCGAATTTTGTGGCATTACATGGGAGAAGTTTATATTCCTATGTACTTGTGAGGGACTATAATGATGATACTACTTTACTAACAAATGGTAAAATTAAAAAATTTACGCAACTAACTTCAATATAAATATAATTTATTGTTGATTTTTTTAAAACCGCTCTACAGATTTCGACAAAGTTTAAAAAAGACCATCGGAGAAGTATATCCTTTGAAATAAAAAAAGAGTTTTCCAAATCGGTTCAGATGCCGTCAAGTAATCGGTGAACATACATAAAAGAATATTCTGACGGATTGAGAACCTTTATTTCTTTTTTTTCCTCCTTTTTTGAAGTCGGTTGAAAGTTGGTCGGTAAGACTCATTTTCTGTAAGTGTTTCTCTGGGTAGCAGTACAAGTACTGCTGTGTTACTATACGAGGGGTATAAGGATCCAATATAATTACCGGTTGTGAGACATTCCATCTTAGTCCTCAAAGGTGATAACGCCTCTGTAGCCTCATCATCCGGCGTAATGTAAGTTCTTTTCACTTTAATATTATGAAGAAGAAAAAATTAAAATACATAATATGTAATATATAAAAGTGTGCGCAGGAATTGCATAATTTAAGTCCTCACTCTCCCTTCCACCATCGGACAACCAGACGTTCGGCCAGTCTCCACCCTTCCGTTGTTGACTAACCACGGCTTACCACGTGACATTCAAACCAAACGGTTTGCTACGTCGTTTATCATGCGTACAGCAACGGAGGAATAAGTTGCCAGCATCTGTCTATCCGTCCTATTACAGTGTGGGTGTCTTCGAGGCAAGAGTGAATAGGCTTTCGTTAAGTCGGTGTGCTTCACCATCTTAGGCTATCTTAAAAAAAAACTCATCTGAAAACGTAAGACGTCTATGGGCCACAGCATCCACTTACGATCAGGAGGACTGTGTGCTGGTTTGTCACAACATCCTATAAAAAAGTAAGATGTTACTTTCTCTCTCTCTTTTGTTTTATACCGCTATTATTTTTTGCTCCAATTCTTGCCAGCGAGTTTGGCATGCATCCGAATATTATTTCCGGAGACTCGTATAACACAGTTACTTATTTGTATAGGTCACGATGGTCCCAAATACATTTTATATTGGATTCCAACAGAGCTCCAGTCCTATAATTATATTTGTATAGTAGATGCTGCCGAAACCATTTCACAAGTAAATTGTTATTAAAAACGAAGTGTGGTGGTGACGTTGGATGCACCATTTCCCCATTTCATACAATCGTGTCGCAAAAGGCGGCTATGGGAAATGTCAGAATACTCTTATGGATTCTTATATCCTATCCTGTATCCTATAGATGGCAATATACACATCTATTTTCAACCGACTTTAAAAAGGACGAGGTTCTCAATTCAATTTTTTTTCTGGTTGAAACGAATTTGATTTGTTTTCATTTGAAAGATGGTGCTTCGGATTTGATCTCATATAAATTTGATCAAGATTGCTAAGTAGTGTTTAAGTTATCCTTAACAATGTGTATTTAATTGACTACGGCTACATTGATGATATTCTCATTTTATTAATATTGAAGTTGGTTAAACAAACTTTCTATTTGTATCACTTGTAACGCTATACGTTACCAGACCAGTGACGGACAGCTTATAGCAGCAGTGTCATAGAATAGATCAGAATATAGAAAAAAAATTAACTTACTATCAAAGTAATTCATTTTGAACATCGTTTCTTAATTTCACCACAAGCGGAATTATTTTTTACAACTAAATTATACAGTATGAATGCAGGTTGTACAAACTACTTAAAAAACTTATTTAAGAATCAGCTTAGAAGCAACAAATACAATCAATAGGTGTGAGACATCTGGTACTGCTATTATCAATTCAAATGCCAAGTGGACGACTACTAGTTCTCACTTGTCGGGTGTCGGGTGCCGTATTGTAATCGGGTGTCAAAGTCTCTGTTCACACTAGTCGGATGACGGAACTGATTGAAGCTGGAGCAATTTTTCGGCAGTGTACGCGAGGTGACTATACACGATGGACGTCGATGAAGCTTTTTTTATGTATTATTTTGAAGAAAACGAACAAAAACCCAAGAAAAGATAATTTTTGTCCCTAAGAACACCTCTTTCCTGAGCTTTAACATTTATATTATCACTTTCCATTATTACGTAATACCAAACTTGCTTACAATATGTTGGGTATAATAAAAACGCAACAGTTTTGCGTGCGCGCCGCGGTATAGAGATCCGACATAATGTGAACAGCGCTATTCTTTCTCATAAGCGGACGAGATTTGATGCGATTTTTTACGGCGGGCAAAACAGCCGATATTCTTGTCGGCGCCGACAATAATACGGTGTTGGATAAGTATGACAAGCTTCATTTAAAATGCGACGCTACTAGACCAGCCAATTTTCTGTCGGTGCCGACACCCAACAGGTGGGAACAAGCTGTAAGGCAATTCCTCCCTGCAGCCGGAGCTACCCATGAATAGCAGGGGGCATTTATGGACTGATAAGAAAAAGAAAAACAGAGAACATAAAGCAACAGAAGCATGGTTAAGAAGAATGGTTAAGGGTGCAGACCGCAGAATTGGAAAGTCGTGGATTCGATTCCGCCATTCGATTATTGTCCTGAAGCACTCTTAACACAAGCTTTTTCTAACTTGACAGCTAACTTGGAGTGGTTAATGGTAGTATTAGTAATGTCGGTATCATGTTATTATTAAAAAAAAAGTTAAATTAAAAAAAGGAAAGAGGAAATAAAATACCATATAGACATACAGTATTTTTTTATAGAAATAGAGCTGACAATGGACAACGAGCAAGTACACAGTACACCGGATAGTAAATGAATACACTGCCTTGTTGGCCCCGGGTTTAAATTCCAGGTAGAGCAAAAATTAGGTTCGTTGTACAAAAACTTCTCAGTAGTAGCCTCGGAAAACGTTGGTACTGCGCCTGATCTCTCCGGTCATGTCAGTTTACCGTCCCATCGGACTATGAGAGTAAGCGAATAGAGAGTGCACTTATACTTGCGTATACACTCGTGCACTATAATCTTATCCTGCGCAGATGGTTTGTCTCCATTGAGACTGGCCGGCGTAAGCAAAGTTCGGTCTGGAGGACATAATTAATTTCAATTTTCAAAAATTTTTCAAAAAAGATTCAATTTTCAAAATGCAAATGGATTGTCATCCTTGGGGACTAAGACACAATGCCTCATTACTAGTAAAATATCTCAGTTCTTGTAGCTCACCATACAAAGCACCGCAGCATTAACATCTAGCTTCGGATGACAACTACTTAATACTTACTACACCTCCCTAGTTATCGGAGCCGGACTCCAATGAGACGGGTTAAGGTGATGTGGAATTGCGGGCTTCGTCCGACACCATTGTCAGATTCCACGCACTGATAAACTCGCGAATTCGTCCTCGCTTGCTCGTCTTTTTCCAGCTTGTGTTGTAAAAGACGGAGAGGTAACAACATACTTAAAAAAAGTTTCAAACATTCACATTCAATACATTAACACAAACATTTCAACCTTACCAGACTTGGAAATATTAGTAATGTTGTATTAGTATTGCTAGAATTTTTTATAAAAGAAATAGACTATCTGTTCTCCTGTCTGGTGTGACTCAGGACACAGGAATTTTGAACCAGTGCTTAAGATATAACTTCAATAGAATTAAAAAAGATATCTTTTAAATTATAAAGAATAATCTTTTTTACCGTCTGGAAAAAATATAGTGTAACAATATTTTACAAAAAATAAAGACAAATCTTTTAAATTGAATAAATAAATTAAAATCTATTAAAATTCAAACCATATCCACCCTAGTCTGTGACCCTGCGTAGTGACAATGTCAAAGATGCCTACTAAATTGATCTTTTATTGCCGTTCGTAAATTAAGGTGGATATGATTTGAATTCCGATAGATTTTAATTAATTCATATTTTTTATTTTATGTAAATATCAGTGTTATAGGCTTCTACTCTGTTTACATGTTACACTCTATTTTTTCCTAACGGTAAAAAGATTATTAAGTATATGCAAATCTTTATTATTTATGAGAATAAATGACAAATTAAAAAATGTATCGTAATATTAAGTTGTCAACCCGATAGACAACTATGGTGGATATCTCCACCCATGCGACAAATCCGTGGGGAATTTTATGTTCAGCTGTAGTTTGATAGGCTGTAACGGAAACGGTAAAGGCTTTCGGTAAACGGTCGGACGTTAATGGATCGTCAAATCAGAAAACTGTAGGTACAAATCTGCCATTCAACTACTGTGGTGAACCACTCTTTAAACCTAACTAAATGAGTAAAGGCGTTAAGAATTTGTTATAAAACAGAATGAAAATTCATTTGAAAATAATTCTCTAAAAATGGATCCGCGATACCCATTTTTCATTGAAAGAAACATTGTTATGAGAAATTGCACGAGGCAAGCTAGTAATTTTGACTTCTTTGGCGCAAGTCATAGAATATTTCAATTTTACCAAAAAATATTGAAATAATATAAGTATATGGGTCAACAGAGGTATATATCATGTCTTCAGCCGAGTTCAAAGCCAGAACATCATTATCCGTATCATCATTACAGCTCTTCACATGTTCACTAAACATAGGCCTCCCCCAAGGAAGGCCACATCAAACAATACGTTATTTAAGTAGTTAAACGTGAGTCATTGTTATTATCATTCATCATCATCATCATTACAGCCATCATACAAGTCCACTGTTGAATATAGGCTTCCCCCAAGATATGCTACAAAGCACGGTCCTGAGCCACCGGCATCGATCGATTTCTTGCACGGCTTACCGGGTCGTCACTACATCCAGTGGGGGATGCCCTATACTTTGCTTATCGGTACGAGGCTGCCACTCGAGAGCCTTCATTCCCCATCGGCTGACAGTTCTTTGAGCTATATGGCCGGCCCATTGCCACTTCAGCTTACTAATCTGTTGGTCTGCGCCAGTTACTTTGGTTCTACAGAGGAAATCCTCGTTTTTAAGTCTATCACCCGAGAATAGCCCTCTCCATAGCTGGCTGGGCAGCCTTAAGTTTCCTCATACGGTCAGGAGCGAAGGACCACGTCTCAGATCCATAAGTCATCACTGGCAACACGCACCGGTTGTACGATCTTGTTTTACAGTTGTGAGATATGCCTGACGAGAAGACGTGTTGTAATCTCCCGAACCATTGTGCCGAGCGAATTTATTGTTATTATGTATAATGTGTAATTCTGATTTCTTAAATTTACATGAATACTACACGTTGAATAAATTAATTTTCACAGAGTTTCGTTTTCCAGCCTTCATTAACTATGGCATCGGGATGTAAAACACTTCAGTCCCCCAGTGACCACGGGTGCTGTAAAGCGCCCAAAGTGCTTGAAATTAAAGAAGTTGGAATCGAACATTATGAATTTCGTAAAATTAGTTTTATTTAATATGCAATTATATTTAAATAGGTATCCGCTTTGTCCCCTTACCTACACCACACGAAGTGTCACAGAAAAAACTTATTCATTTTAATTCGTTCCCTTGGGAATTGGGATTTGTGTATTTCGAGTCTTTAGGCTTGATTTATTGCGTAACCTCGAAACTTTAAGCTTTCGATGGCTGTTAGTTTTATATTTGTGTCATAAACGTTCACAACAGATGAAAAAAATTATTCTTCAACACCTGTTCACCTCGATGATATTTTTCCTTTATCAGTTTCCTCGTTCAGAAAAACCTTTTAGGCACACGTCAAAAGTTTTTACATCTATTAATTTGTAAGTTGTAAACACTTTTACCATTGTGCATCATTTTTTGTTACAGAGTAAGAAGAGTAAGAGGGTGACAAACTAGCACACAGTTCATCCTATTGTAAGTGGGTGTTTAGTCCATAGATATCTACATCTATTCTCGATTAAGAATCAAAACGCATATTCGTTGTCACCGTTGAGGACTAAGAAAAAAGGCTTCTTTTCAAAAGTCAGTAAATAGGGCACGCGGTTCTCTACTTTCACCATACGAGCCACAGCAGCATTAAGCTGCTATTTTACGCTGATATTCTGTGAGGACGTGGTCCTTCTCTGGTCGAACCGACCCATTCGAGCTACAACTGTAATATAGCTGCAGCGTAGCTCTACCACGCATTAATCGTATTGCATCAAATCATGCTTATCAAAAATGTTTACATTACAATAAATAATCGGAATAAAAAAATGTTAAGATTAGACCCATTAAGTTTAAATTTCAGGAAAACGTCAATACATTTATTTTATTTTGCGTCCGTTCAAGTAGTATTTTCATCTGCACGCCCTTTACGCTCAATGTTATGCTCAAGGTATGCCAAGGCGCTTCATTATACCACAGTAAATTATGTAAGGGTCCCGCAATTTCGCTCCCGTATTACATTGATGGTTCGATCATGCCTCCGCCTTTATCTTACAGACCAGGCCTTTGTGCAAGGAGTGGCGGGAATAAATTTACAGTTGGTCGATGAGTTGCGTTCATGGTTTTTTACGACTTAAGTAAATAGTTTATATTTAAAAAAAGGAGTCCTTACCTATGAAATTAGCGTTTTGTCGTACTGACCATTTTGATCTGAAATATCTCCTCTTTGGTTAAGAATTCCAAATTCAAATTTATAAATTAGCTCATACATTTGAGTTTAGAAAACAATCATTCATTTGATTTTTCCTCATTATTTTTTTCTTTGGCGTCGCTTATCACCGCACAACGGAAAACATGAAATATTGGTATTTATGAGTACTAGTTCTACCGTGGCACCAGTGCTGCAGAAACAGCTCGAAGGATTAATGATGTGTACGGCACTGGTGTCGCAAAAGAAAGCACGGTGCGTTTGGTTTCAACGTTTTCGTTCTGGAAATTTCGACCTTCAGAACCAACCCTGTGGATGGCCGGAGAACAAAGTGAAAAATGAAGAATTAAAGGCTATTGTGGAAGCGGATCTATCACAAAGCACATCGGAGATAGCTGTAGGCTTCGGGGTCAGTGATAAAACTTTATTAATACACTTAAAGCAAGTCGGGAAAGTAAAAAAAAAACGTGAACGATGGGTATCTCATGAATTGAGTGAATCGAACTTGCAAACACGCGTCGACTGCTGTGTTACTTTGCTCAACCAACACAAAAATTAAGGGATTTTGAATCGAACATTACTTGTGATGAAAAGTGGATATTGTACCCTGGAGCTGCCTGCCAGCCTGGCCTGGAGGGCTGAACCCTGGAGACCCAGCCAAATCCTGCCCTAAACGAAAATTGACTCAGAAAAAGTTACTTGTGAGTGTTGGGTGGACTAGCGCCGGTGTCGTTCACTGCAGCTTTCTATTTTTTTTAGGTTTTTTCTTACGGCAGATATCTATTGTTATTAGCTGCAAACCATGAAGGAAGAACTAGCTGCTAAACAACCGAGATTGGTCAATCGCTTTAGGCCACTGCTGCTTCACGACAACGCAAGACCACACACTGCACAACAAACAACCACTAAGTTAGATGAGATACAGTTGGAATGTCTGCGACATCCACCGTACTTCCCTGACCTTGCTCCAACAGACTACTATTTTTTCGAATTTGGACAACTTTTTACAAGGAACAAAATTCAACTCCGCTGCGGCAGTCCAAACAGCCTTCAAAGAGTTTATTGATTCTCGTCCCCATGTTGTTTTACCTCTGAGATGGCAAAAGTGCTTAGATAACAACGGTGCATACTTTGATTAAATAAATATATTTTACAAAAAAAATGTCTTTATATTCCTTACGTACATAACGCCAATTTCATATGTAAGGACCTGGACCTTTACTAGGTAATTTTTTTAAGTATTTCTTAACTTTACCCCTACAGTAGGGTTTTCTCCTGTATCGTGGAGGCAGTTGATTATACATGTGCATTAGGAAAAACATCCAGACCCGAAACAATTAATTTTGGCCATACGAATACTTGTTGCGTGGGGATTCGAACCCGCAGCCCTCAGCGCCGTATCTCATTGCTAAGTCATTGCGCTTCGGAGACGTCCATGTTCAATGTCGCTCGCTATGTTATGATACCGAGATGGCCCAGAAACAGGTGAGCGCTTATCACAGTACGTTGCAAACTCGGGTATCAACCATACCATTGAAATTGTTATTTTTTAGTCACCCTCAAGGGAAGGAGGTGACTTTCAATGCGGTTGTATGCTTGTTTTCTCTGTTTTTTATTAAGTTAGGGTGACAAACGAGCACACAGTCCACGTGATGGTGAGTGGATGCTGTGGCCAATAGATATCTACATTTGTCCTTTTGTTTTTCTCTTTGTTTATTTCTTGTTATGATGTTTTCTTAGTGTTCAATAAAGGGTATTGTATTAAGAATCAAAATGCAGATGCTTTGTCACCCCTGAGGACTAAGATGAAATGCCTAGTTTCCAGTAAAAAAGAGTCTCTGGATCTCCATACTATACAAAACACAGCAGTATTAAGCTGCTATTTTACTCTGGTGCTCTGTGAGATCGTGGTCCTTCCCCGGTCGAGCCAACCCATTCGTGCTACAACCATAATATAGCTGCAGCCTGGCTCTACCACGTATAGAAATATATATTGTCTTATGAGTACATACATATATTTCAATATATTGTATTAATATAGTGTTTAATATAGTGTAAGATTTAATTTATGATGGAAAAGATGCATTGAACGCAATCAAACCCAACCTGTGAAGATAGATGTATCAAGTAATAAATAACTAAATAAATCCAGGAATTACTGACTCTGGAGTCGAGCGGGTATAACTAACTTATGCTTGTTCTTAGTTTTTACATAATGTACATCACCATTTTTATACAAGTATTTTTGTTTTTGTGAACATAGGAGTACATTACTGTTTTGTAAATATACTGAGAGGTCAACGTTACTATTTTTTCTTCGTTGTCGTCCGTCCTCTAGGTAGTCAATATTTGAATCTATATTATCCTCTAGGTAATCGATATTCAGTACAGCAATAGTTAGTTGAAATAGGGAAATTTGACTTCACTAAAATACACTGGCATTTTTTTAAATTTATTTTATGTTATGTCATGTCAAAGTTCTTTATTGGTTTTTTCTTTATTTTCTTTGTCTAATGTTCACGTACATCGATTTTTCCCATTTGAAAACGCGTCGATAGTAAAACGTTGAAGCGAAATTGCTTTTGCGATGATTCAAAAGAGTTCCAATTATTCCATTATCTGGTGCTCTAGACGTTCTTAATTGAAACTTCAACCTGCAGTATTTAGGGCAAAGTTTAATGAATTCTTTAAAATGTGTAGCAGGCAATAATGAGTTCTTAAAGACTTAGAGAGATAAATTTAAAGGAGATCACTTACAAATTTACAACCAGCTTTAAAATAGAACGTCCGCAATTTGACTCATTTTTAAATATTCTGTATTTTTCTCCTAGTCATATTAATGTTGTCCAGATTGAGTTTTGGTCATGATAACCACCCTTCTGCACAGGACAGGACTATAGTGCCCAAGTGTACACGCAGCACAGGTGCACTCTCTATTCCCTCACTCTCATAGTCAGATGGGACGGTAATTCTACACGACCGAAGAGAAATAGTATACAGGACCTACAGCTTTACGTGCTTTTTAAGGCACGGGGGTGAAAACACCGCCTGACTCTGAAATGTTTCTGAAAATTTCTTGATTGATAAATCCAATAACTGATTGTAGGGACACAGTAGTTACATACATTTGGCTGAATTGACACTTTGCACTTGTGTCCGGAGTGCGCTTGGTGGTGCCCTGTCACGCCAGGCCGCTACTGAATAGGAAACATAAGTATGTAAATTGTGGATTCCGAATATAAACATCAGTATTATTTGTGACTTTTACTACTGATCCCGATGGACACATTCAGCGCCTTCTGTGAATCATAATACGGGACTGTTAAGCACAAGTGACTAGTACCAACACGCACGTACATTGTTAAGAATAACGCCCGTACATGATTTTGGCCCGATCCGCGATTCGAACCCTGGATCAACAACCGCGTTTACGATCACTAGACCAACGAGTCAGTTTTAAATAAGTCTCAACCCATAGACATTCCATTAGACATTCACATCCTATTCCTATCCTGAATGAAAGGTACAATACCGTAGCCGACTGCAGACAGCAGCAGCAAGCGACGTGTCGTCGCGACACAACTCGTTTCTATGTAGATCTATGAAATACGTTACGTAACTAGTGACACGTCGTTTGCCTAGCGGCAGAAGATACTGTAGCGCGACAGCAGATCAGTAGTGCCGCCAACGTCTGAGCGACAAAACGTTGAATTTTTCTTTAAAATGGGTTTCACCGATTCCGAGGAACAGAAACTGATAAACCAGGTGGCCCAATATCCCGCACTGTACGTTCCCTCTTTTCCTCTGCACTTCAAAATAGGACGTGTATCTTTTCTTCTTTTCTCTTTATACTTGTATAATAAAACAAGTCGTCATCATCATCTTCTTCTTCTAAAAAAAGTAATAAAAATACCTCGCAATCGCTAATTTCAAACATGTCATACATCATGTCCCACAAAACCCTCGGAACAGACCGGACACAGGCTGCAACCGTCTGCAGTCGGGTTCGGAATCATGACTGCAGTGACATGACGCCACGACATGTCACTTGCTACTGCTGCCTGCAGTCGGCTACGGAATTGCACCTTAAGAATCAAATTGCAAATTGCATGGTTGAAAACGGGGCATATAGGCTTGTTTCAAAAATTGTGACTGGTGGTGAGACATGGATCTATCAATATGATCCGGAAAATAAAAGGCAATCATTGGTATGGGTCTACTCAGAAGGACAGTTACCGACAAAACTGCAAAGACCTCGCAACGTCGGCAAAGGATTGGTAGCCAGTTTTTTTCGCGGAGCGGACATTTGTCGACGTCAATGCTGGAAAATTGTAGGTCAGTCAACTCTGAATGGTGTACTAAAGCATACATGCATCACCCAAAGCTTTTCAAGCTGTGCGGGAGAGAGAACCGAAGACCGGGCTTCGGGGAATCATGCTGTATCACGATAACGCCTCTTCACATGAGGTGTGTGAAGAGGCGTTATCTACCTAGAACAAAAACATTTATTGAGGAATCTGGTGTTGAAACTCAACGAATCACCCCCCCTACAGCTATGACTTAGCTCATTGTGATTTCTTTTTGTTCCCAGCAGTCAAAGAAAAAAATAAAAGGCAATTTTTTCCAGCGCCGAAGAAGCCGTGGCTGCCTACGAAGAAGCGATTTTCGACCTGTCAGATCAAGACTGACAAAAGTGTTTTCAGAGTTGGTTTAGGTGAATGGAACTTTGTATAGAGTATGATGGAGAATATTTTGAAAAGACGTATAATAAATATTAATAGTATCAAAATACTTTTTGTATATCTCAAAACTTATTGAGTGTCCTACGTATAATTTATAATTTATAATATTATAAATTGCATAACTGTGTACAATAAGATCTTAGTACAAAAACATATAGTTTTAGGCTCAACAGTTTACCCATTTCGGGTATGCAACAATAAAAAAAATAACTTTTAAATTTACTACATACTAACATTTATTTTATTAAAATACTCATTGAGATTGTAAAAAACATTTTCAATTAACAATTTCTTTAATTTTTTTTTAAACATATTTCCATTTAATTGTTTAATAGCTGGTGGTAAATGATTGTATACACGAATAGCAGTAATATAGGTACTTTTATAGTAAATCATATTTTTAATAATAGGTAAGTATATAGTTTGTAATGTAAACTGTTTTAACATATACCTCGTATGTAATAAAACGGATCGTTATAGAGAACGAAACGTTTCTTGAATATAGGAACCGGGCAATAGTCCTTAGAACTTAGAACTACGTAGGTATATATTGTCACACACAGTATTATTGAGTCTAATAAATCACAATGAGTTACTTAGATCTATATCCTTGATAGCGTACCTTTGTGCGATGCGTAATTAATACCCTCGTTCAAAAATTTTACAGATGATTTCTGTGTATGCTTCTGATGTGAAGTCAAGAGAACATTGCGCATATATGACTAAGTTCGAGGTGAATGTACCTTTGTATTATAAGACCCCTTGATCCCTTTGTTACTGTTTGGTGTAGGTATGTTACTGAGTTAACCCTCTAACTCAAGAAAAACAGCAAACAGTTAACACGAGAACTAGAAATTTTCTCTCAATTGAAGAAACATTTTATATCAACATTTAACTTTTTGACTTTTTTTATCTAAAGATGACAAAAGATATAATATAAACCGTTTTGCAGTTTAATAGTGCTGTATAGTAAATATGCACTCTTATCATATGTTATGTATAATTAAATAAATTTAAAAAATCACAAAATTAGTGTGAAAGAAATTAAAAAAATAAATCGACACTCAGATTTGAATTTAATTGCTTAGTTAAGTTTTATTCTAAAGATCTGTTCTGCCTCATTATCTGAGTTCGAAAAAAATAAATAAATTTGAATTTTGAATTTGAATTTACAGAATCATTGTAACTAACAGGCACACAGACCAGCTGATGGTAAGTAGACGCTGTCACCCATGTACACTTATTCTCGGTCAAAGAATAAAATGTAGATGACTACGTATCTGCATCTTAACTCGCAATCGAGGATAGATGTAGATGTCTATGGGCCACAGCAACCACTTACCATCAGATAGATTGTGTGCTTATTTGTCACCCTTCTATAAAAAAAATTTGCAGTAATATGTACTCTATTCGCATACTTACATATGACCTAGGGAAATTTTATTTTTTATACGTGCAGGTTTCCATATTTTACCGCTGAATACGCGACAAATTTCAATTAACTGTTTAATTGCAGCCGAGGAAAACTCGATTTGAATTCGAACCTCGCACTGTACTTATGAAATTCACGTCGAGTAATAAGCCCTCGAGCTTTACGGCTTTTGATGATGTTGTATATAAAACATAATTGTAAAAAATTATTTTTAATAAAACATACAATCGTGTAGTGGCGGTGTGAGAATATCCACTATCCCGTATCATCCCGCGGGTGTCTTAGGCGACAGAGGGAAACGAAACAGGCGATGGGTCCTCTTAACATTAAAAAAAAACCGCGGTTTCTAATCTGCCTACCAAGCGTGGCAACTGTGGCAATTATTACCGCCTATGTTGCAATCTGTGGTAGAGGCCTGTGTTCATCAATAGGCTTCTGATAGGCTATGAATGAATAAATGTAAAATACATACAGCATCTTCTACTCTCACTGAATTGGAAGAAGACTCAAGGTGTAAGAATATCCACTGCCCCATACCGTGTCGAGGGTGTCGTAAGAGCCGACGGAGGGGAAGTGAAACAGTAGATGGGCACTGGCATCCTGATAACAACTCAAAATAAATAAAAACTGCACATGCCAACCTGCTTGCCAAGCATGGCAACTATAGCAAAATCGCCCATGAGATAATCTAAGGGAGGCCTTTGTTCAGCAGTGGACTTTTATAGGCTCTGGATGGATGGAAAACAGTTCATCAAAACTAATTCAGTATGTAAATGACGGTTCCGCGGCCCAGTTGCATAGTGACTTAGCAATCAGTTGAAGCCCTGAGAGCCGCGAGTTCAAATCCTGTACGGAACAAGTATTCTTAAGATCTACAAATTATTGTTCCGGATCTGGATGTTTGTCCTTACGCAATTGTTTTTAAACTGTCTTCACGATACGGGAAAATATCCTAGTGCGATGGTAACGTTTTTTTTTAAATAAAATAAAAATAAGAAAAAAGTATCAAGCTCTATAACTCAAGAATAAAATATTTCAAACTTTATACAGGTTGTTGCTACCAAGTCATTGTTAAAAACGACACTATTGAATAACAAAGCATCGTACCGCCAAATCCCTAAATCCGGCAACATTAGTGATATTACCCGAAAATACGCGTTAACTAAATACGTATCTATTTGACCCGACTCGGCTTACTGAATTAAGCCCGTGTCTCGAGGAGTTAGGGCATTCGTTCGATAAATAACACGGCTTTGGGCTCATTAAGAATAACTGTAATGTTCTACAGTGTTCGTTATTTTCTTAATGTATTTACTTATTTATGTATCCTTTATTCAATAAGACTTGCGCTCTGACTAGCAACGGCGTCGAATAAAGAAATACGAATGAAAATATTTTTAGTTTTCGTATCTCAAATTTTCTCCAAATTTATTGTTTATTTTTATACATAGTAGAGCCACGCTGCAGCTATACCGATACTACATGTTATATGGTTACTATATGATTTCATCTGTGCTTACTCTACTATATACTGTACTTTATTGAATTATATGTGATTTCGTCCACCCGCCATCAGGTGAACTGTATATTCGTTTTTCACCCTTATTCTAAAAAAAAATATGCACGAGATGGTTTTACAATCAGCTATTAGAGGCCAAACCGTCAGTACATTGTCTTAAGTATTTTTGAACAATACGAGAAAGTGATGTGGTGTTCGATTCTCTATCTGCCAAAACATGACTAAACGTTCGAAGCAATTCCGTTTCAATTGGCGAGCACCATTTATGTATCATTGTGTCCACGGATTTAGATCTGCGATTCTGGCCAAAATAATTATTTATATATATAATACGTTTATATACACACACACACACACACACACACACACACACACACACACACACACACACACATATCATCATCATCATCATCATTACAGCCCTTCACAAGTCCTCTGCTGAACATAGGCCTCCCCCATGTAATGCCACAAAGCACGGTCCTAAGCCACCTGCATCCATCGACTTCCTGCATATCTTACCAGGTCGTCACTCCATCTAGTGGGGGATCGCCCTACACTACGCCTATCGGTACGAGGCTGCCACTCAAGAACTTTTCTTCCCCATCGGTTATCGGTTCTTCGAGCTATATGGCCGGCCCATTGCCACTTCAGCTTACTAATCCGTTGGGCTATGTCGGTCACTCTGGTCTTACAGCGGATATCCTCATTTCTGAGTCTATCACGCAGAAAAACTCCGAGCATAGCCCTCTCCATAGCTCGCTGAGCGACCTTGAGCGTCCTCATACGGCCAGCAGTGAAGGACCACGTCTCAGATCCGTAAGTCATCACTGGCAACACGCACTGGTTGTACAATCTAGTTTTTAGAGATTGAGGTATACCTGACGAGAATATATGTCGTAATTTCCCGAACGCTGCCCAGCCGAGTTGAATCCGTCGGTTGACCTCTCGGTCGAAGTTGGACTTACCTAGTCCGACTATTTGTCCCAGGTAAACGTACTCGTCAAGAACTTCGAGCATAGTGCTCCCAACAACTACCGGCATAGGTGTGACATGGACATTGAACATGATATTTGTTTTGTCCATGTTCATCTTAAGACCTATCCGTTGGGAGGCACTATTGAGGTCATTGAGCATAGTGCTTAAGTCCTCCAGCGATTCTGCCATAAGGACTATATCGTCGGCAAATCGAAGGTGAGTGATGTACTCGCCATTGATGTCAATATCGTATCCTTTCCAGTCCAGTAGCTTGAAAACGTCTTCCAATGCAGCGGTGAAGAGTTTCGGGGATATAACGTCACCCTGTCTTACACCTCTCTGCAGTTGGATAGGTTTCGAGCTCTGGTTCTGTACTCGGATAGCCATCTTAGCCCTACTGTACAAACACTTCAGCACAACGATATACCGACAGTCAACTTGGCACCGCTGAAGGGACTGTAGCACCACCCAAATTTCGACGGAATCAAAGGCTTTCTCATAGTCCACATACTCCAGGCAAAGTGGCAGATTGTACTCTTCAGTCTTCTGTACAATCTGCCGCAGGGTATGTATGTGGTCTATGGTACTGAAGCCTTTTCGGAAACCGGCTTGTTCGGGAGGCTGGAAGTCGTCGAGTCTGCGTGCGAGATAATTCGTAATGACTCTCGAAAACAGCACGTAGACGCGGCTCAGAAGGGAAATCGGTCTGTAGTTCTTCAAGAGAGCGTTGTCGCCTTTCTTAAAGAACAAGAACACCGCACTTCTGCTCCACGCCTCTGGAGTAGTGCCACCATGGAGGACGGAATTGAAGAGCTTCTGAAAGACTTCAAGTACCGGTGTTCCACCCGCTCTCAGAAGCTCCGCTGTAATTCCATCCTCGCCTGGGGCCCTGCCGTTTTTAAGGTGCTGGAGAGCCATTCTAATCTCGCTCAGACTGACGTCCGGGATATCATCGGAATAGTGTCGGATAAGACTTGCTCTTGGATCGTTACTCACACTTGCGTGTGGCTCCAACGATGATGTGTACAGCTGCCCATAGAACCTCTCAATCTCACTCAAAATCTTAGGTGTCCCAGAAACGATGCTGCCACACTCAGTCTTCAGCTTCGACAGTTGGCTCTTACTGGCAGACAGATCTCTGGCAAAGACTTTGGAGCCCTGGTTCCGCTCGATCGATTCTTTAATACGAGCAGTATTAAAGTTGCGTAAGTCTCATGCATTTGGAGATCTGTCTGTTCAGTTGCCTGTATGCTGTCAAATCTGTTGACGATTGCAGCCTCATCTCCCGTCTAACAGCCATGAGATTAAAAGTGTGATCGGAGAGTTTTTGTGTTCTTCTGCGGCGGGTCTTGCAGAACTTAGCTCTGACCCCATGGACAGTTTCCACGAGCTTGTCATTCATATATATATATATATATAATACGCGATTTTAACACGCTGCAAGGAGACAAACGTGTGTAGATCACGGATGAGTGAAAGTAAGAAAGAGGCATATATTTGGCATATACACACAAAAAGAGACAGATTTATAAAATAAAATTGTAGAATTCGGAGTTAATTAAAATTTAAATACACTTACATGTGCTGGAGTTTTGATTATATATAACCAGCAATCCGCCCCGGCTTCGCACGGGTGATTTCCAGATATCCACAACAACGCTACCTACCGGGTCCAGTTGTGAAACTACTACATCCACTGGCCCACTCAAACACACACTAAATTTCATCAAAGTCGGTCTAGCAGTTTAGGAAGAGTTCACGTTTTCTTTATTATGTGCGAGCAGCTATGCAGGTCTAGGGAAAGAGACCAGTATGACTGCGACCTAAAAGATCTATTGGGATCGCTGCTACGGCTATAGTTCACTGCTAAGCCCTATCTTTTAAATGAATAGAAGGAGTTGCTTAGCCGTGAGCAATTTCACTTCTTCTGGCCGGAGTAGATAGTTTCCCAGATGAGTGTTACGTTTGAGCATTAAGGGTCCGCAATCAGTTTGGATGTGCAGAAGCGTTTCTTCCGTTATGGAACAGAACCGATACATCCTTGAGTTGCTTAGACCCAGGATGGACATGTGCTTTTTAAGACAACAGTGTCCAGTTAGGGCTCTAACAACAAACACACGTACGGAAGAAATATATATAAGTAGTAATGATCCATCCCGGCTTCGCACGGGTGATTTCTGGATATCGACAACAGCACCATCTACCGGGTCCAATTATAAATTTAGAGCATCCGGGGTACCTACTTAAACACACACTAAACATTTTAACAAAATCTGTCTAACCATTCTCAAGTGATGATCTTTTATATATGCGGCACTTGGTTTTTATTAATATATAGATAATTTAACTTATAATATTAATTGATATTGTTCTACCAAAATATATCCCTATCGTTCAAATACTACAACAAAACCAACAGCATGTCCAGGCTTTACAAGGTTTAACTTGATTGTTAATAGTCTTTGGTCCCAGGTGTCCCCCGGGAAGCGATTGTTCCCCTTTTTCCAATTAATACCCGGAGCGCCGCGCTAGAAATTTTTCATTCTTACTACTTTTTTACGTTTACTAGGATAAACGCTGTGTGAAAGATGACTTTAATGAATTCCGGATTCGTTATTATTTTTCTATATGAGAGATGGTTTTTTTATAAAAGTAACAAACAAGCACACAGTCCATCTGATGGTAAGTAGATGTTGTAACCCATAGGCACCTACATTTATCCTCAATTAAGAATCAAGCACATGCGTCGTCACCCCTCAGAACTAAGATGGAAAGCCTCATATCCAGTGATAAGGGTCTCCGTTTCTCTACACTCATTATACGAAACACAGCAGCCTTAAGCCCATTTTAAGCTGGTATTCTGCGAGAGCGTGGTTCCAGCTAAGCCGACCCATTCATGCTACAACTATAATATAGCTACAGCATTGCTTTATTGTGTCAATGATGTCCTTATTTGTGAAATAATGGTATACTTTTGTCATAGTGGATTTTTTTCTATAAAATGGCCGAGTAATGCCAAGAACGGTAAAAATTCCTTTAGATCCTATGATTTATAATTTAAGTAAATACTTCGGTTCTTGGCGACCGTTCAGATTTACACACTTCATCATCATCATCATCATCATTACAGCCCTTCACAAGTCCACTGCTGAACATAGACCTCCCCCAAGTAATGCCACAAAGCACGGTCCTGAGCCGCCTGCATCCATCGACTTCCTGCATATCTTACCAGGTCGTCACTCCATCTAGTGGGGGGTCGCCCTACACTACGCCTACCGGTACGCTTCTACCACTCAAGAACCTTTCTTCCCCATCGGTTATCGGTTCTTCGAGCTATATGGCCGGCCCATTGCCACTTCAGCTTACTAATCCGTTGGGCTATGTCGGTCACTCTGGTTTTACTGCGGATATCCTCATTTTTGAGTCTGTCACGCAGAGAAACTCCGAGCATAGCCATCTCCATAGCTCGCTGAGCGACCTTGAGCGTCCTCATACGGCCAGCAGTGAAGGACCACGTCGTACAAATCAAAATGCGGATGCATTGTCACTTAGCCTTGTAGGCTAAGATGGAATGCCTCGTATCCATTAAAGAGGGTATCCAGGTCTCTACACTCAAAACAAAGCGGTATTGAGTTGCTACTTATTACTAAAAACTATTTTACTCTATTCACAGTCAACGTAACTTAATATTTTATATTAAAGTATTCATCATGAATGAATCACCACGCATTACAAGTTAACTTTGAGAAATTTAAGATATTTTAAAGTCAAGTAAAGTGAACACAATATTTAACACACACCCTTATTAATGATGTCACACGAGACCCCTTCTTCCCTATCGGTTGTCGGTTCTACGAGCAATATTACTAAAGCGGTTCTCGCTACTTGTGTTTACTTATTACAGTAATATTTATTTATAATAGTAAGCTTACGTAAATTTATTCTGAGAGGTGGCCATAGTAAACTTTTTGTTTCAAGTTTCTTGTACAAATCCATAGGTTGCAATGATCACTTACTATCAGAAAGAAGAATTATTACCGCGTTTACCTTATCTTATAAAAAATGTTTTAATCATTAAATGCACGCTGCGGTGTGTTAAGGCTACATCACAAAAAGGTCAGACGATGTTCCACAGAACACCAGGACTGAGATTGAGCCCCGTTTATTTTTTTTTCATAGAATAAGGGTGACATTAGAGCACACAGTCAACCCAATAGAAAGTGGATGCTGTAATTTATAGAAATCTACTTCTATCCTCGATTAAGAATCAAAATAAAGATGCATTTGCATTGTGGCCGTGAAAGGAAAAGGGGAGATCTCCCGCCGGGCAAGGTGTTCTGCCCGGGGAGCGGCCGACACTCCGTGTGATAGTTCGGAGATGTTCTGTATATACTGTTTATGATTCGGAATGTTGATAGCGTGATTTAGGCTTGGGTATGTTTCGCTTGCGGCGCGACGACAGCGCCGCCACATCGACCTCCTGCTCAAACCGGAGGTCGATAGTGCAGTCCGATTGCCGGTGCACCCTTAATGCCGGTGGGGAATGAATGCTGTGTGCGTAAGGGCAAGTGATATCTGTGCGAACGATATGCCGATGTGTAATGCATGCCGTGCTACGCACTGGCAAGTGATGCCGGTGAGAACGATGTGCCGGAGCAAGTGCCCGAAGTCTGCCTTATAAATCTGCAGTGAGTCGAGACGAAGACATGTTAGACTGGCTTGCAGGAACTGAAGACGTCAAGGAAAAAAGTGTCGCCCATTAACAATTGCTATACCGGGAGTATTTTATTATTCAGCAGAAATCCCGTTAAGATTATTTAAAATAAAGAGCTCTTTACTTACTACTATTTATCGGTTGCTTTCCTGTCGCGCTGTTACTGGAAAATACCATTCGAAAGTTTCCCGGATAAACAGTTTTGTACCCATGAATATATTAGCTTGCACAGCGCAAGAAGTTCGTACTCGTAGTTAAAAAAATCTTGTTTCAGACGCTCGCCACATTCGGCTTTGACTTGCCTTCTAACTTTATGTTGCCAAGTTACGTCTGAACAAGTTCTCTGGCGCAAATTTATTAACGCATAACTTTCAGTAAGCTCTTAAATACGAGTATAGGGGAGAGCCCCCATTTATGTAAGTGATATTTCACTTAAGTATTACTGAGCGGGAAATTATTTCCGTGCTCTTGACGATAAATTTAAACGCTTAAGCAAACTTCGCGTATAATTTTCTTTGCATGTGTTGAAGCGGTGTAATGTTGGCAATATGGCAATGCCCAACTATCCAACTTCAATTGTCCACGCCCAACTGTCCAACTTAAATCGTTGGCCCGTAGTTTTACGCCGTAACACATAACCGCGCAACTTATGACGCGTAAGAATAACAAATTTAAACCATTATTTTAACGACGAAACAGGAAAACTTTTTAAGATCTGTGGAAGCATGTTTCACGAGGTGGATGGCTGCAGTTATATTAGTAGTATAACTGTAGTTAACGCTGCTATGTTTTATATGGTGAGTGTAGAGAAACGGAGACCAGTATAAAGACAGGAAACAAGTCATTTCATCTTAGTCCTCACGGGTGACAACGCATCTCCATTTTGATTCGTAATCGAGAATAGATGGAGATGTCTATGGGCCGCAGCAACCACTTACTAGCGAATTGAGGCATTGCTAGGATTATTAAAGAATTAAGTATTGTAATTTGGAATTAATAATTTTATTAGTAACTGGCAATCCGCCCCGACGAATTAATGATTTTATTAGTAACTGGCGATCGGCCGCGGACGAATTTATAACTTTATTAATAACTGGAAATCCGCCCCGGATGAATTAATATTTTTATTAGTAACTGGCAATCCGCCCCGGACGAATTAATAATTTTATTAGTGACTATCGATCCACCGGAACAGGTGATTTCTGGATCCCAACAACTGCACCATCTACAAGAAATTTTCAGAAGCAGCCCGAAGTCAGGAACTGGGCAGTGCTTCACCTCCGTGCTTCGGAAGTTACGTAAAGCCCTTGACCTCTCTCCGGTTGACGATGTGAGAGGTATCATGTCCCGAGCTACTGGCGTCTCTAGTCTCTCTAGTATCCGTTGAAATTGGCTGCCGTGACCGGAATTCACTCAGGGTAACATCATTATATTTTATTAATTTTGATGTACACATGTAATGATTCTTGTAATTAACACGAAATTGGCAAAATAATAACAATCGTGATTCATCTTTCATGAAGTGATTGTAATGGTAATATCATACTCTATTAATTTTAATAGGTCTATTCCAAGTTAGAAATTATAGAGATACGATGACGATGAAAATAAAATAAAATTGCAAAAATAGCCGCGCATGATTGACGCGCTATGGTACCCAATTGTGAATCTAAATCATGCACGGACCTATTCAACAAAAAAATCACAAAAAGCAGTTCAGCCTTAAACGTATAAGTTCAGCATACGTACAGGATAATTATATATAGAAACGAAGACCCTTTTACTGGAAACGAGGCGTACCATCTTAGCCCTCAGGGGTGACAACGCATCTGCCTCTTGATTCTTAATCGAGGATAGCTGGGGATGTGTATGAACCACAGCATCCACTTACCACTAAGTGGACTGTATGGTCGCATGTCATTCTAATTCTATTTAAAAATATCCAAACTTTTTCTTAAATAATTAATAAACATTAAATAAAACTCTTGATATCCTTGCCCTGGCATTTTTTCTGTCTTTCCCTTTCTTATTAAGAAAGGAAGAAAGAAATACGGGCTTAAACATTAATATCAATAATAGATGTATTTGTGTTTATAACTATGAATAATATTTATTCATATTCTTCAATCAAACCTATTTGATATTTTTCAATCATACAGATGAATATATTTGTGTAGACCTCATTTTCTTCTGAGTACTATTGAATGAAATCCCAGGCGAATCACAGGCGGAATGATGTCTTGATACGGGGTCCGATGCGATATTTTTAATTTAATACTTGCATCTGTTACACTTTTGGGTCCTATTGCCGGTGTGTTGTATGTGTATGAAGCATGTGGTGTTTACATACTGCAAGTTTAAGAGCGACAGCGTATTTAAACGTACAAGAGCCACGCTGTAGCATTCGCGCTACAACCATAGTATACGAGTTGTAGCATATGGGCTGTGTATCGTATGGCGGGTGTAGAGAACCGGAGACCCTTTTTACTGAAAACGAGGCATTTCGTTGTAGTCCTCAGGGGTGAAAATGCATTTTAATTTTGATTCTTAACCAAGGATAGATGTAGATTTCTATGGGCCATAGCATACACTTACTATCAGATGGATTGTGTGCTCACTTTTCACCCTTATTTTATTAAATAACTGACTAGATGTTTGGACTGCTTTTCTGTCTAGGAGTTCGACTAGGAGTTCATCTAGGTAGTTATTACCCTGCTACTATATATTACCTCTCTCTGTCGTAAATAGCAGTGCTTGGACTGCTGTGTTAGGGGTCCGAAGGGTGCAGCGTTATTAAAAGCAGTAAGGTATTTACACTTAGTATATATTTGTAGGTGCCAGGCGTGAAAGGATAAGGGGAGATCTCAAGCGGCCATTGCTCTTAATGGTACTTCGGAGCTAATTATATATACTGTTTTAATTCGGAACTTTGATAGCGCGATTTAAGCGTTGATGTGTTTAGCTTATGGCGTAACGACAGCGTCGTGTTTTTATTCAATAGCTTACAAATAGTACTTATTGAAAGTTACTCAAGCATTAATCTCTGCTTCGGAAAATATTCGTCCTGGGAATAACCATCAAGAAACCTAGCTTAAGTGATGCATTGGTAGTCTTCTTTGTGTGTAGTTGGCTGCAGGTTTCTATCGACTACGGTAGCTACTTACCATTAGGTGGACTTCGTTTTGTCACCTAAGATTTAAAAAAAGAAATCTCAACAATGAGATGTAAGATATGTTATTTCATCATCACCGTTGTTACATCCCTTCATAAGTCTACTGCTGAACATAGGCCTCCCCAAGAATGCCTCAAAGTACGGACCTGAGCCACCTGCATCCATCGACTTCCTGCATGTCCTACGGGGTCGTCACTCCATCTAGTGGAGGGTCGCCCTACACTAGGCCTACCGTTACGAGGTTGCCACTCGAGAACCTTTTTTCCCATCAGTTGTCGGTTCTTCGAGCTATATGGCCGGTCCATTGCCACTTAAGCTTACTAATCCGTTGGGCTATGTCGGCTACTCTGGTTCTACTGCAGGTATCCTCATTTCTATGTTTATCTCGCAGAGATACCCCAAGCATAGGCCTCTCCACAGCTCGCTGAGCAACCCTGAGCGTCCTCATACGGCCAGCAGTGAAGGACCACGTCTCAGATCCGTAAGTCATCATCAGTACACACACTGGTTGTATAATCTAGTAAGATATATTATTTAGATTTCCATGTTTCTGAATGTAATCTGTATTATTATATTGCATGTCTTTTTTTACTTATATTACCTTGACAAACGTGCTAGTAATGCGAAAGATGGTGACTATTGCGGTCTCATGCTAAGCTTATTCGTGATCGACTATAATTGGTACCTTTAATCGAAAAAAAAATATATAAGTCAAGATTCTGTTAACTAAGAATCGATTGTTATTTTATCACATTTTTCTTAACTTGCTTTCGTGTATGTTCGGGTCGAATTTAGCAATTGACTAGCGATCCGCCCCGACTACGCACGGGTTATTTCTGGGTCTCGACAACAGCGCCATCTACTAAGTTCAGTTGAGTTTTTAAGAATCGATTGAAATAATACTCGTTTTTACGGAATTTATCGCGTATATTT
Organism: Parnassius smintheus behrii; assembly: GCA_036936625.1. NCBI lineage: Eukaryota > Metazoa > Arthropoda > Insecta > Lepidoptera > Papilionidae > Parnassius > Parnassius smintheus. The sequence continues at coordinate 5,456,460 of JAUPFT010000020.1, read as the reverse complement.
AACTTTTTAATACCCGACGTTTCGAGAGCTTTACAGCACCCATGGTCACGGGAAGGACTGAGATGTTTAACGTCCAGATGTCATAGTTAACTATATGTATATGTATAATGTGTAGTGTTCGCGTAAATATAAGAAATCATTAAGAATCGATTGTTATTTTATCACATTTTTCTTAACTTGCTTTCGTGTATGTTCGGGTCGAATTTAGCCATCCGCCCCGACTACGCACGGGTTATTTCTGGATCTCGACAACAGTGCCATCTACTAAGTTCAATTGAGTTTTTAAACCATCCAGATACCCATTCAAATACACAAAAAAAAAGTTCATCAAAAGCGTTTGAGCCTTTTCCGAGTTTTAGCGAGACTAACGGAGAGCTATTGATTTTTATATATAAGATTTTAAGGAGTACCCTTAACCGACGAGCATGTGTGCGTAGGTATATATGGATGTGAAGGAGGCGAGAGAGGTGTGTCAGGATCGTGCCAGATGGAAGTCTGTAGTCTCTGCCTACCCCTCTGGATGACAGGCGTGAGTGTTTATGGTATATTATGTTAAGATTTTCAACTAACTTCCTTTTTATTTAGCTAGAGCCTTCCCATGCCTCGATGCCTTCCCAAGGTGATCGAGTTGGTCTAGAGTCTAGCTTGATTTATACGAGAACTTGCATCTATGAAGACTGGTATATGAAGACTGGTTTTAAATATAAATAAAAAAAGACATTTGTGCAGTTCACACGCGGTAGAAGTGAAACCTCCAAATTGAAGGTTTCAGGAAGGTATAAAATTAAAATATTTCACAGCAAAGGATTTATTTAATAAGATTATTTTCAACCCCAAGTGCGGCAAAAGTAAAAGATAAAAGTTTCATTTTATAGCAAATAAATGTAACAATCATTATTTTTAGACTGCGATTTTAGTTTTTTTTTTTTTCAAATAAAAATGCTTTATAATAGCGCTATCTACTTGATTCTATTGGTAAGGTCATTTTATCGAACAAAAATTGATTAACTCTCAAAGTGGTACATAAGATAGGCGTTAGATGATATAAACACGAACAATTTAATATAAATCGATAAGTTATTAAATCGTCGATTGTAATGAAGGGATTGATTAGGATAATTTTGTTTATTTAATAAATTTAGTTACTTTTAGCTGTTTATTTTAACAATTAAAATGTATTTTAACTGTATTTAAAACACCACACAAAGACAAGCTTAAAAATAGTAATCGAATGACAGGTTCGAACCCACAACCCTTTGAGTTCGCGGTTCGCACCCTGCCATTAGACTACTTTTGCTAACTACACTGTATTCTATGTCATTCTCACTCAGACTTAATTCTATAGATATATACATTTGTTTCTTTTTACTGTTGCTTTTTCGTTTCATCCAGTTTCAAGTCACAAAGATGCTAAAGAAGTCTTCACTTCAAAATGAACATGTTTTGCTAAATAATATATATAGTTTTGGTACGTGGTATAGTAGCTGTCCGACTGCTACTGAACACGATTAAAATTAATTTAACAGTGGTAGAGCCACGCGGCAGCTTTGCTGTTGCACGTATGGGCCGGCTCAAACCGGAGTGGTACCACGACCTCACAGAATACCGGCGTGAAGTGGAAGCTCTGCTTCCGCGTTTCGTCTGGTGAGTGCAGGTGGCCGGAGGCCCAATTCCCCCCCCCCCCCCCATCAACATGGTAGCGGAATTAAATAATGATAGACTACCCCAGGAGGGTACCAGCACCCCTGGAGAATCCCTCGCTGAGCATCCACGACCATGTTTCTCCACTTCTGAGCGTGGGTGCTCAGGCTGCCCCGCGTATTCTGGGGGCGGGGGCAAAATTCCGCTCAAGACTACAACTGCTCGGGGCAAACGGAGCAACAAGACCAAGGCGACCCCTGCCACGCTGTCCGTGAATTTCTGCAATATCAGGGGACATTCTAACCTAAACGCCGACCACTACCATCTCGAGACGGCGAGGCCGGCTCTGCTCTTTCTGACCGAGACGCAGGTGTCCTCTCCGGCTGATGTCTCGTATCTCTCCTACCCGGGGTACAAACTGGAACACTCCTTTGTGCCTCGGGCTGGAGTTTGCGTTTACGTCAGAGAGGACATCTGTTCTCGACGCCTCGGCAGACTAGAAGGTTCGGACCTGTCCATCCTTTGGCTACGCGTAGACAGCGACGACCATCCGCGCGTCTACGGGTGCCTCTATAGGTCCCATAGCGGTAATGCCGAAACAGACCGACTCTTCGACCACGTCCAAATGGCTGTAGATTCGTTGCTACAGCAGATCCCCTCCACAGAGATCGTGATCCTCGGCGACTTTAACGCCCATCACGCCGAATGGCTTGGTTCACGTTTAACCGATCATGCGGGGAGTTCTGTTCATGATTTTGCCTTGGCATATGGTCTGACACAACTGGTTACTTCGCCTACGCGGATTCCAGATGTGGAGAATCATGCACCTTCCCTGTTGGACCTTCTGCTGACCTCTCACCCGGACGGATATCAGATTTCCGTCGACGCCCCTTTAGGCTCCTCGGACCATTGTCTGGTCCGGAGTGTTGTGCCACTCACGCTGAAATCGCGGTTGCATTCTGCAGGCTGCCGCCGTGTTTGGCACTATAGGTCAGCCGATTGGGATGGGATGCGGTCTTTCTTTGCATCCTACCCTTGGGGGCGGGTTTGCTTCTCGCCGGATGATCCCAACGTTGTTGCGGATTCTGTTACTGATGTGGTACTTCAGGGTATGGAACTTTTTATTCCTTCCTCTGTGGTGCCCATTGGAGGCAAATCTCAGCCATGGTTTGGTCGCTCCTGTAAAATGGCATCATGCTATAAGCAGGAGTGCTACCAAGCCTGGGTTGATGCATCAGCGTCCCAGGATGTAAACACCAGCGCTCTAAAAAAGAAGTATAATTCCGCCTCTAGGTCCTTCAAAAGAGTCATTGCCAAGGCAAAGTCAGAGCACATGGGCAGAATTGGCGAGAAACTAGTTCGCCTTCCTTCTGGAACCCGTGCATTCTGGTCTCTCGCCAAGGCTGTCCAGGGGAATTTCTGTCGGCCATCTCTTCCATCTCTGCACAGGGAGGATGACTCACTGGCCCATACTGCAAAGGAGAAAGCCGATCTTCTAGGCTCTTTCTTTGCGTCTAACTCGACTCTCGATGACGGGGGGAGTACGCCGCCGACCATCCCGCGGTGTGAGTGCTCCATGCCGGAAGTGCAGTTCACTCAGCGCTCGGTTCGCAAAGCACTCCTCTCCCTGGACATCCACAAGTCGAGTGGGCCTGACGGAATCCCCCCAATTGTGCTGAGGACGTGTGCTCCAGAGTTGGCACCGGTTTTAACGCGTCTTTTCCGGTACTCCTACTCCCTAGGCGTAGTCCCAAAATCATGGAAGACGGCTTTCGTCCACCCCATCCCTAAAAAAGGCGACCGCTCAGACCCGTCCAACTACCGGCCAATTGCCATCACCTCCTTGTTCTCCAAAACAATGGAGTCCATTGTAAACTGCCAGCTCATGAGGTACCTTGAGCATCACCAGCTGATTAGTGACCGCCAATACAGTTTTCGCCGTGGTCGGTCAGCTGGTGATCTTCTGGTCTACCTCACTCACAGATGGGCGGAGGCAGTAGAGTTCAAGGGGGAGGCATTGGCCGTTAGTTTGGACATTGCGAAGGCCTTCGATCGGGTTTGGCACAAAGCGCTTCTTTCGAAGCTCCCTTCCTATGGGCTTCCCGAGAAATTGTGCGATTGGATCACCAGCTTTCTTGCAGATCGGAGCATCAAGGTCGTTGTAGACGGTGCAAGCTCCGATTGCAAGCCTATTAATGCTGATGTTCCACAGGGCTGCGTGCTATCGCCAACGCTGTTTCTTCTGCATATCAATGATATGTTGCATACCCGTAACATTCATTGCTATGCAGATGACAGCACTGGTGATGCTCTTTACACCGGCCGAGCCAATATTTCTCGGGAAAACGTCTCCGAGTGCCGGGACAAACTTGTGTCTGAACTCGAGTCTTTGCTGAACAGAGTCTCGGATTGGGGACGACTAAATCTAGTCCAGTTTAACCCCCAGAAGACACAAGTTTGCATGTTAACCGCTAAAAAGAACCCCTTTGTCGTATCCCCTGAGTTTCATGGCACTCCCCTTGTTGCCTCAGCCAGTATCGGAATCCTAGGCGTCGACATATCGAGTGACGTGCAGTTTCGTGGTCACTTGGAAGGGAAGGCCAAATTGGCCTCTAAAAAGCTTGGCGTGCTCAGCAGAGCGGGACAGTATTTCATGCCGGCACACCGCCTGCAACTTTACAAGGCACAGGTTCGGCCGCACATGGAATACTGTTCCCATCTCTGGGCTGGGGCTCCCCAGTACCAGCTCCTTCCACTTGACCGCATCCAGCGCAGAGCGGCTCGAATCGTCGACGACCGAGTGCTTTCCGATTGGCTCGATTCACTGGCGCTGCGAAGAGATGTTGCATCTCTTTGCGTATTTTATCGCATCTATCACGGGGAGTGCTCTGAGGAATTTTTCGGATTAATCCCAGCCGCCAAATTTCGTGAACGCACTACACGGCAAACGTCCCGATACCATCCACACCATCTGGATGCTTGGCGGTCCACCACTGTACGTTTAACAAGGAGTTTCTCTCTGTGGAATAGTTTACCACCGGCGATTTTTCCGGACCGATACGACCTGGGGACCTTCAAGAAAAGAGCTTACTCCTTTCTAAAGGGCCGGCAACGCACCCGCAATTCTCCTGGTGTTGCGGTTGATCATGGGCGACGGTAGTCACTTAACATCAGGTGAGCCGCATGCACATTTGCCCCCTCTTCTATAAAAAAAAAACACTATTAAATATAAGCCTGTAAATTGCCTCGTAGAAGGAGGATATTATAATGATTTCTTATATTTACGCGAACACTACACATGATTAAAACTACTTTTACGGATTTTATCGCGTTTATTTTTACTTTTTATTTTTAATTCCCGATATTTCGGGCGCTTTCCAGCACCCATGGTCCCCCGTGACCGTGACCGACGTGAAAAAAAAATAAACGCGATAAAATCCGTAAAAGTAGTTTTAATCAGGAGGATATTAGCCATAGTTGCAATCCTTGGGAGGCAGATTGACAACCGCAGTTTGTGATGTGAAGTTATTTAACTCCTGATTTGTTTCCCTTAATGAGACACTCACGTTAGCCACACAAATATTGTTGCAGCATTAATGGGTTGGTTTGACCGGGGAAGAACCGCGTTCGCAATATATAAATGTAAAAGAGCTCCATAATGCTGATGGATTTCGTCTTACTAACGAGGGTTTTAGTCTTGTTTTCAGAGGTCACTTAATCAATGAAAAATGTACGTGTCTACAGGCCACAGTATCCACTTACTATGAGGGGACTAAGTGCTCGTTTGTCCCCAGTATTTAAAAAAATGAGAGTTAAAATATTAAACACGTGCACTGATCATGTCAATGATGATGCTTGTCGGAGTTCTAGATCATAATCATAAAAGTACTGAGTTTTTATCGATACTGTATCGGTGATTTGAATTTTAGAATATCGTACGTTTGAAAGCGGGTTAAAACTAAATTTATAAAATCCATTATATTTATTCTCACATACATGCAAACATACAGGTCAAGCTAATATAAAGTGTTTTATTACTGTCAACTTATAAAATAATGACATTTCATTATGTACCGTTACCGTACCGTACGTTCGTAAAAAGAACAGCATTTCCCGCTTTTTTATGCAATAATTCAAACGTAAAAAAACACTACAAGACGTGTCTACGTAGATTGAAATAGTCATCAGCCGTATCCCACAAGATGCGTCTATCGCCGCTTATATTTTTGTTCCTTTATGACCCTCAACGCTGCACAAATCTCTCCCTATTGTTGTTTAACGTACTCCTTTGTAAGCACACTGTCTCTTTACGCTTTATGAACGTCTCATTAATATTAAAATGGACCGTTGTTCTTTATGGAGATTAGGATGAGTGTTGAAAATGATTTTTGGAGAAAAATATCCTTATTAAATTGGCTTCGGTCTCAGATCGATACCAATAAAGTTTATGCGTTACTATGATATATAACATGACAGTTTCATATATCATAGCTTCGAATCACTTAGTCCAACTGATCGTGATGTGTGTGGTGGTGGGTAAGTGAATGCTGTGGCACATAGACATTTAAATTTATACGTTGTATGAATATATACGTTGTGACCCCTGAGGACTAAGAGGGAACGCCTCCTTTCCAGTAAAAAAGGAAAACCCTTTTACCTATTCACCATACGAAACACACCATTATTAGCTGAAATTTTACGCTAATATTCTATGAAAGCATGGTACTACCCCGGTTCAGCCGACCCATTCGTGCTACAACTGTAATGTGGACCGTGGCTCTACCACGTTCGAAAATGTGAAGAGATGTTGCATTTATTTTAGTTTTTTGATATTTACCACGGGTAGTGCTCCGAGGAATTATTCGAATTAAACCCAACCGCCAAATTGCACCATATCTTGCGAATGATTTTGGATATGACTCACATAATCTTAATGATTCGTGGTACACCACTATGCAATTTTCAATTGTATTTGTGGCAGCGGGGATCCAACCCGGTTTTCCTTTGACTTTACTAAAAACCAAACCTTGTTTCACCTGGGAAGGATCTAGTGAAGTGGCGTTATGTTAAAATATAGCTGAGATTGGAACTGAGATTGCTCTCTACCTGTTCATTTAGTTTTAATACAATCAGTTTATTTTTGTCAGTTTTAAGGGTTAGCCCGGACAGTCAGACTAACAAACGGATAGATATAATTTTTCAAAATGGTTATTCAATTCTTAATGGTATGCAAGGAGCCCCTCAACTTAATTCAAGTCAGTTTACGGACAGATTCTTCAATGTCATATAAAAATTGTGTTAAGATAATAATAATAATAAAAATAATGTTCTCCAGACCGAGTTTCGTTCACGGCGGTCTGTCTCAACGGAGACCAGCCATCGGCGCAGGACAGGATTATAGTGCCCAAGTGTATGCGCAAGCACAGGTGCACTCTTTATTTCCTCACTCTCATAATCCGATGGGACGGTAAGCCGACACAACCGGAGAGAGATCAGGCACAGGACCAACGGCTTTACGTGCTTTCCGAGGCACGGGTGTGAAACACCGCCAACTTCCTGACTCCGGGCAGCTACTGAGAATTTCTTGACGGAAAACTCAATAATTGAACAAGACCTCATGATCGGCAGTCGCACTACTTTAACCACTAGACCACCTAGGCAAACTCTTACTACAACTAGTTAAGATATCGTTGCATGAATGCCTACAAAATAAACAGATAACACAGCATGACATAAAAAAATAAAAATAATTGATTTCGGTTAACCCTTGAACCGCAATTCAGTTACATTCAAATGAAAAAAAATTCAATTAGCATTTTCAACTTGGAATAAATTTTCCGTTTATGAAAATAACGTTCGAGAATGCATATTTTTAAAACCGTAGTTTTAACGAGACGATATTGGCGACGACCGCGTGGTATTATCTAAAGATATAGTTAAAGTTATAGCTTATTTACATACTTACGATCTACTTTTGGGAACATGCCACCTCTCGTTTTTTAATTCTATTGGTTTTTAGAGCAAAAAACTGTCCGCCATGCTGCCCCAATTTGAGTAGATGGATTCACAAGTCTACGAAATATTTTTTATTTCACAAAAATCAAGGATTTCTCATGATAGTATAAGAACAAAAATTCTTTTAACTCCTACTCTTGCTAGTAAGCTAATTGAAGGTTTTGTTCTACTTTTGCTGTATTTAAAAACGTTTCTGTGAAGTTACGCACTGTCTTTGCCGAGTCTGTCAGGACCTGTTATTTTGGCGCAACTGAACGTATTCTTAGTAGATATTCTTACCAGCATGCAGAGCCAGTCAATGCATATGCCATGCATACAGAGCCATGCTGCAGCTATATTTATAGTTTAATTGTAGCACGAATGGATCGCCTCGACCGGGGGCGGACCACGCTCTCACAGAATAAACAGCGTAAAATAGTAGTTAACGCTGCTATGTCTTGTATGGTGAGCGCAGAGAATCGGAGACCCTCGTTACCGGAAACGAGGTATTTCATCTGAGTCCTCACGGGTAACAACACATCTGCATTTTGATCCACAGCAATCACTTACCAGAAGGTAGACTTTGTGCTCGTTTTTTCACCTTATCCTATAAAAAAATAAAATATTTTCATTCATTACCGAACATGTGGTACATTTTTATTGACTAATGTATCCTACACATACATATTTTACTACTTGAATCTGTCTTGGGTTCTAATATCAAACATTTGCATCAATAGGCTTCATAAACCGATTAAAAATCGAATGAGACTTCGAAATTTGGTATTGGTAACTGGCGTAACCGCTTCTGTAATTAGAAATCAAGTAGAAAAGGTCCATCGGAAGATTTCCTTTTTCTACCAAACGACGAGGTAATGTTAATTCCGATTAATTTCACCGCAAAATCTTTAGTCTTAAATTTAGAATGTTTATCATTTTGTCATATTTTTATCAAAAACCGGCATCGATTTTAACGGTTTTATTCGGAAACTTTACAATAATTACTCATATAAATGGACGTAAATTAAAAAAAATGCTTTAAGTTTCTCTCTCTTTCTTTACTAAATGTCGATAAAAGGAGACAGGTATAGAGATAATAAACACTTAATTTAATTTAGCGATTGTCAACGATTATAAGTAAGGCCGTATACATAGACTTATAATATATACTGGCTTAGTTATATCGATGGCATATTAAAATCGATACAGCCATTTTGGAGATTAGACGGAACAAACAGACAGGCAAACATTTTAAAAATTGTTTTTTTTTTTTTGGTTTGAGTACCGTAAATTCCTAGCCGTTATTTTGAACAAACAGACTTTAAATTTTTTTTATTTGTATAAATGAAGAGCGTAATTCATTTGCTTAATATTCTTACGATTACCTCAGTATTACTTGAATTACGCTAAAACGATCTTCATATCATATTAGAGTAATCTCAAAATTACCGAAGGTCATAGTAATTTTAATTTTTTTTTCGTTCCTCCACACACTGAGTAAACTCAGATTTATTACCTAAGTAGGTACTTCTTCAGACTTTCCCCTATCCACGACTTAGGTCCGTACCTTAACCAACAGTCTCTGATATTTCTTGATATGTTTGGTGGTATATTTGATAAAGTTAACAAAAGTCAAACATATTTTCAGTCTTTACTCTGAATTTACTCGAAATATACCGACCAAAACTTGTTATAGCCATAAATAAATCGAATATACTTAAGTTTTAACCAACCGCAAACGGCTGCACCTAGTAGTATTTTAGGTGTACTCGCACTTCAGCTTTTAGCCGTGATATATCAATCATAGTGTAGTCAATCATACTGCATTTTTGAAGGAAATTCCTTTCATGATGAACTTACAAAATTTTCATTAGAGCATATAAGTCCACAGCTGAACATAGGCCTCTCCCATAGATTGCCTTATAGGGGATTTTACCACAGTTCCCTGTAGGCGACTGCATTTTATTATTTGAGTCACTATCAGTCTCTATCATATAGTCAAGTTCCCTTCCGTCGCCTCTTACGACACCTACAGGACGATTTGGGACGTAGTGGATATTCTTATATCGCTACTACGAGTATACGTTATCTTAATTTTAAATCACGTATATGCGGTAACACCTTTCTTCAGTGATATTCTTAAGCCTATCAGTTAGGGTTGTCAACACACCCAAAATTCCGAGATACTTTCGTAAGCCCTCAGTTTTTTAAATCTACCGACTCCAGTAATACTGCAAAAACTTCGATATTTACGGTGGATTCATATGTAATAAATATAGCTGAACTTTATTATTATTTTATATTATTCATTTTTAATAGTAAAAACTATTTTTATTAGATATAACTGAACCCGGCAGACGTTGTCCTGCCTGTTAATATAATAGGTTGTTTAAAACTACTTTTACGGATTTTATCGCGTTTATTTTTACTTTTTATTTTTAATTCCCGACGTTTCGGGTGCTTTCCAGCACCCATGGTCACGGGGGACTGAGATGACTGACGTCCCGATGTCATTGTTAAACCCGGAGTACCTTCAGCTTTTTTAATTATACTATATATAAGGTACTCCGGGTTTAACAATGACATCGGGACGTCAGTCATCTCAGTCCCCCGTGACCATGGGTGCTGGAAAGCGCCCGAAACGTCGGGAATTAAAAATAAAAAGTAAAAATAAACGCGATAAAATCCGTAAAAGTAGTTTTAATCATGTGTAGTGTTCGCGTAAATATAAGAAATCATTATAATAGGTTGTGTTCAACAACGTTTTTATTTTAGCGCATGCAAGTTAATTTATTAATTGCCGCTTTTTTTTTAGTTTATAAATATAAACCTTCTCTATTGAAATATATTGGCATATATACCAATACTCACTGTGATCGATCAAATAGATTTTGAGTTAAACAATTTCATATAGGTCAAAAGCAAGCCCGACACAAAATGATCACAAAGTCCGCCTAGTGCTAAGTAGATTCTGTAGCCCAAAACACCAACATATATTAATTCTTCTATAGACGTTATGTCTTAGCACCAACTTCAATCTTCTTTGAATCTGTCTTCTACTTTTAACTAAAAGTTAATTTGTTATTACCGCCTAGCACCCACGGGATAATATAGGATTGTGAATTTTCTAGCTACAACACATTCCTCAATACAAGGCATGAGTTAGAAAACAAAATGGAGTTTTCTGTACACAACATTGGGCAAACGGAAAAGGTGCTGACTGACTACAGTATAACTTTACATATTAGTTGGTCGATAGGAAATATATATTTTGTGATTCATATTTTCTTGTCTGAAAGATTTTATTTGTTTAATTTAATATTTTCCTCGACCGTCAGATTCACAATATTTGAAATCAGTCAGTATCAGTAAATAGATTATAGGAAAAGTCCGAATCCCTACAGCTTTTGTTTTAAGGCATATTTGACGTTTCAAACATTCAAACTTTCAACTCGATGTCGCGATCTCCTCGCCAATTTTTGCTTCGAAGCGTGCCCCTATGATGTTCACAAATTTGACAACGAAATGGCGGGGTTAGGAGATGTTTTCTTTATTTTATAGTCGAAAACTTCGAGGAGTGTTTCACTTCTGATTTTATTTTATTATTGGTTGTATATTATTTTATTAATGATTTTATGTAGATTACCACCACCGCTCTCACAGAATACCAAAGTAAAATAGCAACTCAATGCTGCTGTATTTCGTACGATGAGTGTAGAGAACCGGAGACCCTTTCTACGGGAAACAAGACCTTCTATCTTGGTCTTCAGCCATGACAACACTTCTTGCATTATATGCTTTATGGAGGATAAATTTAGATGTCTATGAGATACAGTATCCACTTACCATCGGGTGGACTGCGTGCTCCTTTTCACCCTTATTATATTAACTCGTATATGATACAAATTCGTTCTGTGTCAATTATACGATTAATTCTATAATGTGGACGTCTGCCCAATCCAAAAACAGATTCAAAATCAAAAACGTTGACTACTGAAATAATTAAATTTGCATAGATGTACTATAAAAAAGTTATCTCCTAACAGTAAATGGACGTAATTCTATTTATACTTTTTTGTTTAAAAATGGAGCACGCTTGTAGTTCTGGTCGTTTTGAAGTAGTTTTTTTGTCATTCATATTAAGTGTGACCAATGGTATCTCAGGCTGTTTCTTAGACTTGTTTAATTCTATATTAGGTAAAAGACTGGAGTTCCTTCTGTTTCATATTTTTTTAAAGAAAAATGGTGTCGAACGAACACAGTCCACTAGATAGTAAGTGAATGCTGTGACCCATAGATACTTACATCTATCCAATTAAAAATTTAAATACAGATGCGTCTTCATCCCTCAGGACTATGACGGAATGCCTCGTTACCCGTAAACAGGATCTCTGGTTCTCCTCACTCACCATACGAAGCACAGTAGCATTAAGTTGTTATTATGCGCTCGTATTTTGTGAGAGCGTAGCCTTACTACAGTCAAGTATACTAATTCGTGCTGCAACCATATTATAGCAGCACCTTGACTCAACCACGATATAAACTATTAGAAAAGTCTACTGTTTTCAGGTTGAGAATAGGAGGTGGTAAATTTAAACGATTTTCAGTAACTGCTTATCTGGTAGATCCACAGAACATACTGTCTTTAACCCGGCTTGATTATTATTGTATTATGCAAAATACATATCACACATTTCAATTATACAAAATACATATCGCACAATACCATCCAATAAAATAAGGGTGTAAAACATAAAAAATAACACTGAAGTAAGAAACGAACTACAGTCAGCCTGATGGTAAGTGATTACTGCAGTCCGACGACACCTACAGCCAATTTCAAAACAAGTTAAAGAAAGTTTGTTCTTTCCAACCACAGCACATACTATCTCTAACCCGACAATCGCAGTCATACGACCCTTAAAAACCTGTAACATTTTTATCCAATAACTGAATTTATTACACAATTCGGCTTACTGACAAAACTTTCCTACAGTAACAAAGCTTTGTGTTGTGCGAAAAGACTTGCGTTCTAAAAAGGCTTCAGGTGGCAATGTTATCATTTGTCTATCGTGAGGTAAACTTTGTGTCACGAAATAGAGAATTTTCATTTTGTGAAACGAACTTTTAGAGCAATAAAGCGACGGCGCGCTGAGATGTTTAATACAAAGATAGTTTAAATCGTTGGAAATAAACGATTCGTTGACGCAGTTGAAAACTTGAATCCTTTCGAGATCTGTCAACAATTTATATTTTATAACAACCGAGTTTCAAAAACGAGAAAGTTCTATATTCGATGCATATGTTTTTATATGTTCTATCGGAAACGGTTTAACCTATTAATCTATGTAAATATACATAAAATTTAAATGTCTGTCTGTGATATTGAAGTAATCAAGGACGTACTTGAATGCTGCTAGGACATAAATAACTATAGTACGTGAGGATAATATGGTCATCCGGTTAATATGGTCACTTTCCTATGACTCAAAAACAGCAGCAGCTAGTGGATGCTGTGGACCATGCAGATCTATCCTCGAATAAGGATCAAAATGCAGATACGTTGCCACCACTGAGGACTAACATGAATAACATAACATGAATGCCTCGTTTCCGGTAAAAATGGTCTCCGGTTCTCTATACCCACCATACGAAACACAGCAGCATTGAGCTGCAATTTTACGCTGGTATTCTGTGAGAGCATGGCCCTTCCCTGGTTGAGCCGACCCATTCGTGCTGCAGTCGTAAAGCTGCAGCGTGACTCTACCACGTTAAAATTGCTGCAGAACTATGCTGAATCGGCAACCTTTTTGCTGCTGCAAATCCAGCTTGTACTTTGTTCTTTAAAGTTATTATTTTGTTAGTAAGGTTTCTTTTTACCCAACTGTTCCATAAAAATGATGATGGAGCAATGTTTTTCGAAAGCGTGTATGTATGTCTACTTCTTTGGTAAACTCTGTAACCAAAATGGCTTGATGGATTTTAGTGAGATGTCGTTAGATTCATCTTAATTGTAGGAGTCATATGCAGGGCTATGTAATAATTATCTATATATTGAATCTGCAAATACAAAACAAGGAAGAAGAAGGTATTTTTATGGATTTTTAAATTACTGTTTTAACCGTTCTCCTTGTTTATTTATAGTAACGAATATCTCATCTCTACTTTTTTCGTTTTTTTTTTCTGAGTAAGTAATGGAAAATTAATTCTATATTTAATTTGGAGTAAAATGTCTAAGAAATCTTTTATCAAAGACGATCTTGATTTTTTTAAATACAATCCTGTTTAAGGGTGTTTAACAGAGGTGTAATTTATGAAACAATTTTTATAATGGGGTGACTAATTTTTCACACGGGGAGCAACCTCCTTCAGGGCCCCTCGTAATTCTTAAACACAATTAAAAATGGCTTCGTCTCAGAATTTAATTTGTCGTAGACTAAACGAGTAATTCCCTGACATGTCCAGACGCCTACAGAGGCGACCTAAATCCAGGGTTTAGGACAAGAGGGTCATAAGCATGAGCACTTTAGAGTTATTTTAAAAGGGATTTTTTTAATTTGTTACTCTTTATTGTAACACTTTACAACAAAAGTGACAATGGGCGGAGCAGGTGTATACTTGCTTCAAACAATATATATATATATATATATATATATATATATATATATATATATATATATATATATTAATTATATTAAATCTCTTCTAACCTCTTGAATGAGCCTTTCCTTGGCGCTTTTTGTACGTTTTCGCGAAAGGAGTTCCAGACTAGAGTAGCCTGAACGTTAAAGGAAGATTTCGTGAAGAAACCAGTGAAATGAGTTGTATAATGATGGAGTTCGCGTCTCACAGCGAATAAGTGCATTGTCTGAGAAAAATATTGTCTCCATAATTTAAAAAATAACTATTACATATCCTGCCGTTGTTATACATAGGTGAGTCATGCTGCATGTATTATTGTTGTAGCACAAATAGATCGGATCGGCTGCAGAAAGACCACGCTCTCACAGAAAAGGCGTCTGATAATGCCTCATCTTTTTTCTCGCCACTATTAAAAAATTGCAAAATGCAATAATTTGAGAATTGTTTGTGTTAAGCCACAAACCAACAAAAATAGATACACTGAGCACTACGTATAATTCGTGTGACGTTTAAGCAATGTTCAACTTATTGTAAATTGTAATAACACTCACTCACTTATTCTAAAACCATGGTTGTTTACAAGTGATTTAATATATATATATATATATATATATATATATATATATATATATATATATATATATATATAAATATGTGTGTGTGTGTATGTGTACGTGAGTGCTTGCTAACGATAACTTGAGCATGGTTGCAGTGTCATATAAAAACTACATTACGGTTATATATCTTTGTAGAATTGAGGTTACAAGTAAACCTTCAAGAACTGTAAAAAATTAATACCTACCAAAATTAATATCATCTATACTACTTTTATGAGCCTAGCCTAGCCTATCAGGTTATTCTGCCCTTTGTAAACCTTTTTGTTTAGGTTGTACAATAAAGTCAAATTTATTTATTTATTTATTTGATATTTTCGTCGCGGCTTATCTCAAGATAAATGTCTCAGCGAACTTATTTCGATTTATGATGTTGAAGCACCGAGTTAAACGTCAATATACCGCTGGTATGCCGAGTTCCGACGCGATCATTTGTCGCTCAGCACTGTTTCTTCTGCAGGTCGACCAAGAACAGCGGTCACGCCTGAAATCATCGTAGCTGTGCGAACTATTATATTAGATGACTGTCATGTGACGAGCAGATTCGGGCTGTTATCAATATCGGAATGACTGCAATCTATCGGAAGCCATAAATCGTCTTTTACAATATCCACACAATTTCTCACCATGTCATTCAGTCTTCTACATACTTGTTGTGAACTACATTTCTACAGCGCTAATTTTACTATCAAACTTCATCAAATTATGAATATCAATAAGGTAATTTTTGTGGTGAAAGTTTTATTTATTTATGTATTAACACGATGACTGCGAAACGAGGCTTGAAACACCTCGTCCGTGTCTCCTCTTTATAGCGGTAAGGAAAATCTTAAACTTCTCTGTCGTGCGAGAGGCGTAACTTCCGTCTGGTTCAGTCTAGGAAAGAGATGTGCATATATCTGAGATGTGCTATTGATGCCGAGTTTTTGGTATACCTACCTTAATACCGGATTTTTAGGCCTCGTACCACACTGAATAAATAAAAGTTTAATACAGTGCGTTACGAGGTTACGAACACCTCGTACCGCACGCTACGCTACCTTTACGCGGTTAGTCTTGTGCAAAACGTTGAACACTGCGTCCGCGACGATATAACAAGATGTTGAAACTTTGCCGAAGAAAGTTAATTAATAATATTATTGATGATGAAGAGGTAGGTTGAAGAACAAGTTAAGTTGAAGAACAGGTAAGTTTCCAATCAATATTTACAAATTATACTCAGTCTAAGTGAAATAATTATGTAGGAATATAATAAATAAATTCAACTGACAAAAGCAAAACACACACCGGCCGTAACGATCCCATACTTAGATATAGAAATGCTCCAATAAATCGCTACACCTAATCAACCCGCTTTAAAAATACACTATCAATTTTTTTTTTCAGAAGCCGCTCCAAACAATTTACATCGTCTCAAAAAAGGATCAAAGACGAGGAGATGTGTAGGATGTTACGAAAAACTTTGCACCTTCTTATCAAGTCGTGAGGCTAACATAAAAGCAAAAAAATTCTCACATAATGTATCGGTTGCAAAAATATTATTGTTCGACCTGTTTTAATAAAAAGCGTCCATAAGTACAATTAAATAAAATCGATATTTTTCCTATCACTAAACAATACGAAAAACTAACCTTTTTCAGTGCGGTATGGGGTACATAAGACCCCACATTTTATTTTACCTATAGAATCTAAACTAAATAATCTGCCCACAGGCGGCGGCAGATTTAGGTTAATTAACTCAATGATAATAATAATCGTGACAAAACCGTACAAATCGCCTTATTTAGCGCCAAAAAAGGATTTTTCCTCAGGTGGGGTTTACTAAGCCTCGTGCCGCTACAACCTCTGGTTCAGAACGAGGTTTCGAACGTCTCGTAATGCAGTAATGGAAAGTACAGATAAATCAGTGCCGCCGGGAACATGTTAAGTTATTGTACCATCATTACAATTCTATTAAACCAACGCGATGCTTTAACATGCCTACATTTAGAAACAGAAATAACTAATAAAAATAATAAAATCTGTCAACACAAATAAAAAATAAGTTACAATTTAAAAAGCCACAATTTTCAAAGCATTTGTATGCTACAATTATGAATTTCGTCTGACTGCTTATAAATATGTCAACAACATGTGCGATTAAATTAACGTATCGTATAATAAGTTAGTACTTCCCTAAATGTTGATGTTGAAAATGGTTTGTGTAAATATTGAATATAAAACGAAAAAATAAATTATTTACGACATATTGTATATCGGTACGAACCCATCCATCCACTACAGTATATAAAAGTTCTCTGCTGAACAAAGACCACCCCATGGTTGGCACGCTTGGCAAGCGGGTTGGCAACCACAACGTTTTATTATTTCGAGAAGTTGTTGGAAAAAGCTGCTCACCATCACATGTTCCAATATTCCTCTGTCGCCGCTTGCGACATCCTCGAAGTTAGTGAATATTCTCACACTGCCACTGCTCGATACCGAAATCAAACAGGCATAAATCGTTACATACATACTTTTTGTTATTAATATCATCTAGACCGAGATTAGGACACGGTGGCCAGTACTTTTTATGCTGTATGTAGTATGCTGTGGCCCATAGACATCTACATTTAACCTCGATTAAAAATCAAAATGCAGATGCGTTGTTACCCTTGAAGACCAAGATGGAATGCCTCGATTCCAGTAAAGCGGGTCCCCGGTTTTCTACACTTCTACGAAACACAGCAGTATTAAGCTGCTATTTTACGCTGGTATTCTGTGAAAGCGTAGTCCTTCGCGGGTCGAGCTGACCCATTCATGCTACAACCATAATGTAGCTGCAGCGTAGCTCTACCACGTCAAAAATGTATACTAATATAGTATACATTTAATGGTTTCCCATAATTTTATTGATCGTGTATAGGCGGTGTAAGATCTAAGACTAATATAGTATACATTTAATGGTTTCCCATAATTTTATTGATCGTGTATAGGCGGTGTAAGATCTAAGACTAATATAGTATACATTTAATGGTTTCCCATAATTTTATTGATCGTGTATAGGCGGTGTAAGATCTAAGACTAATATAGTATACATTTAATGGTTTCCCATAATTTTATTGATCGTGTATAGGCGGTGTAAGATCTAAGACTAATATAGTATACATTTAATGGTTTCCCATAATTTTATTGATCGTGTATAGGCGGTGTAAGATCTAAGACTAATATAGTATACATTTAATGGTTTCCCATAATTTTATTGATCGTGTATAGGCGGTGTAAGATCTAAGACTAATATAGTATACATTTAATGGTTTCCCATAATTTTATTGATCGTGTATAGGCGGTGTAAGATCTAAGACTAATATAGTATACATTTAATGGTTTCCCATAATTTTATTGATCGTGTATAGGCGGTGTAAGATCTAAGACTAATATAGTATACATTTAATGGTTTCCCATAATTTTATTGATCGTGTATAGGCGGTGTAAGATCTAAGACTAATATAGTATACATTTAATGGTTTCCCATAATTTTATTGATCGTGTATAGGCGGTGTAAGATCTAAGACTAATATAGTATACATTTAATGGTTTCCCATAATTTTATTGATCGTGTATAGGCGGTGTAAGATCTAAGACTAATATAGTATACATTTAATGGTTTCCCATAATTTTATTGATCGTGTATAGGCGGTGTAAGATCTAAGACTAATATAGTATACATTTAATGGTTTCCCATAATTTTATTGATCGTGTATAGGCGGTGTAAGATCTAAGACTAATATAGTATACATTTAATGGTTTCCCATAATTTTATTGATCGTGTATAGGCGGTGTAAGAATATCAACTACCCCATATCGTCCCGTGGGTGTCGTAAGAGGTGAGAGAAGGAAAATGAAACAGGAGTTAGGCAGCGGCATTTTCCTGAATAAAACTTAAAAATAATAAAAAAAACTGTGGTTGTCTACCCGCTCGTCCAAGCTTAAAACAAAATCCCTAATTAATAAAAAAAGGCTAGCAAATTAATTAAAGGCTGGCAACGCACCTGCAAATTCCCTGGTGTTGCAGTTGTTCTTGGGCGGCGGCAGTCGCTTACCATCAGGTGAGCCGCATGCTCGTTTGCCCCCCTATACTATAAAAAATGGACTAAATTTCTATTCAGGGTGGCTAAGAGTGACACTTCTTGTCAATTATCAGTTGCACTTGCCAGTCGCACCTGTTACGTCTCAAAATGTAAACCAAACGGACCCCACTAAGCTTATGCTGTCGCCGAAACAACACCGCTGGTTTTCAGTGGGCCCCAACCCAAAGACTAAATAGATAGATAGATAGAAAATTCTTTATTGCACTCAAACAAAACAATTTGGTACAAAGGCGAACTTAATGCCGAAAAGGCATTCTCTGCCAGCTAACCTTTTGTAGTGTGGTGAGAGCTATGGGTAGAGCTAAATACTAGTGGGTTTCCTTATATATTTACTATACTCTTTGCTAATGGGCTCGAACGGACAGTAACGCACGGACGTCCGCGTTCGCTACATTATAATATTATCATTCAACCAATCTGTTAAACTACGCTGAAATTATTAATATCAAACCGAAGGTAATGTACTTACAATACATACATATGCATTATATTTATTTTCATAATATTGTGTGTTAACAGTGTGTACTTTAACTTTAATGAGTAATATATCATATTATTAACTCAAAAATTTATATAACGTTGTTTTCGTTTACTTATGTAAATATGTTTATATATTTAACGAATATTGTTAAAACTATATACATAAAAATACGTCAATTATTAATTGACGACACTATACTTTTTTGGCCGCAGTGCAGTTAATGGACCTATCCCAACAATATCATACTTTTTGCGATAGTTGCCACGCTTACAGGCGCTTACAGGCTAGCGAGATAGCAACCGCAGTAAATTTTTTATTTTTAGTCGTTATTAGGAAGATGCTGTTGCCCGTCCCGTAAATTGTTTCCCTCTCTCCCTCCTACGAAACTGTCGGGATGATACGGGGTAGTGGATAATATTACACAGCCATTGGTACACGGAAATGTAATAAATAGGAACTCATAAATTCTATCTTCTATGTATTAGACATTTGGGAAAATGTCTAATACATTTAGGTTGGGAGTTTTTTAATTCGCTAGCTTTCACAGCTACTCCTGGTAAAGTTTATTTTTCTTATTATTATATTAATTAAATCAAAAAAAAAAAAAAGATTTAGACAGGAATGGTAACTGGTCGAACAAATTCCACAGAGTACCAGCAGAGTTTTTCACAGATTACCATTGTAAAATAGCAGCGTAATGCTGCTCTGGTTCCTATGGTGAGTGTGGAAAACCGGTGACCCTTTTTACTGGAATCGAGACATTCCATCTTATTCCTCAGGAGCGACAACGCATTTGCATTTTGATCCTTAGCTTTGAAGATTAATGTGGATGTTTATTGTCCACAGCATTCACTTACCATCAGCTGGACCGTGTGCTCGTTTCACTCAATGCTATAAAAAGAACAAACAATACAAAATAGACTGTGCATTTTAAGCTTAAATCAAGGCAACCTGACTTTGACACGTTCAATAGGCTTAGTCAGTTTTTGCTTGCAAAATAAACCCCTAAACTGTCAGATAGAAATTAACTCCCGCTTATTCATTGTTTTCTGAGGATAAACGGTTGAAAGGGGCACCTACAATACAACTTGACGACCCGGAGTCCCCTTATTAGCACATTAAACGAGCCAAATTGTGGAAACCTACAAGCGCCCTGAATTCTGTTGTTCATTTATATTCAGTAATTGCAGATTATGCCATGTTAGTCTGTGACTGATAGACCTCATGTTCATTTGGGATTTATAACAAAAAGTGTACCAACTTAGTTACTTGGCTAGCATGTCGTAAAAAGGTGACTAGGGGGATATTGGGTTTTGTAATTCTGTAATCGATGGACTAAATGCCAGCAACTGTTTTATATTTTTGAGGAATTAATAAAATTAAATAAAGAACATGGGTTGGAAATGAAGAATATGTCATTGTTTTTAATAAGTTGCTGTTATGACATCAGTAGCAACATTTATTAATAAAAAACAATGTTACTACGCATTGTAAACAAGTTTGTCTCTGACATCGCGCGTCACTTCAAAGTGATTTTGAAATTCTTTTACCTAAACTATTGATTAAGCACGATATTGCCTTGTCCTCTTTTAAGGATTTCAAGTTAGGAGACCAGATCAAATTTTTCGTCTGAAATAGAGAACGTCCTTTAAAATAAGGGTTCACTGGCAACTCTAGCTATACACCTAAGTATCACTTCTTATATAATCTTTCATATGCACCCATAGTTTTTGGGCTAAAACGTAATTAAACAGTTCGCTGCTTTTTGCACCCTTCCTACCCCTCGTTACTGGCGTGCTTCGTATGTATGTGTGCATATTATCTTCTTTATATAATATAATTCTTGCTGCTCCTTTTAGTGAACGTGTAATTTTTCAACAACTTGACCGGTTGCGTTGATTTTTACAAAATAATTTGTTCATTATTCATAACTAACACACACAACAGGAAACAGGGTTCTGCTTTGTAGAATTCATTGGGGGAGGCTTATGTTCTGCCGTGAGGAGCCGTGGTAGCTCAGATGGTTAGCGCTCGCTGTAAATTTCACAATACGCGAGCAAACCGGGTTCGATACCCTCCGGCACCAATGAAATTGTTAATTGCAATTTTAAGTGCTGATTTACCACGTGCTCGGCGGTGAAGGAAAACATCGTGAGGAAACCTGCATGTCAAAAAAAATATTTCGAAGACATGTGAAGTTCGCCAACACGCATTGGGGCAGCCTGGCGGACTATTCCTTGCCCTAAAACCCTCTCAGAAATGAGAGCAGCCCAGCAGTGGGACATATATAGGCTGTAACTCTACATTTACTTTTATGTTCTTCTGTGGACTTGCAAAGGGTTGTTATCATGATGATGATGATAATGATGAATGTCATCATCATCATGATAACACTACTGAAAAACGGTAAGATGATCAAAGAAGCTCTGGGTCAATAGAGAACACGTTGGTGACTCCTTACATGCAACCTTAGTTTAGTATCAAAGAAGTGAGACAATCGCCCACATTAATATTACTAAAATTTTATACTTACATACTTTACAAGTCCATTTACCAATTGACCAAATTATAAGTAGTATAAAAATAAAGCACGAATTTCACAATAAAATTCTCGGACGAACCTTTTATCCCTATTATACTCAAAATCTGAACCCTCCCTCGTCATAATCATCCCCTAAACGTGTCTTTGGTGGTGCCAATTAATGCAAACGGCAATAATGACTTTCGTTAAGGGCTCTTATCTCTTACATTCACGAAATTATTATGTTTCATGTTATGTTCTAAAGACAGTAATGGTGGAAGTCGTCCAGACTTTAGTAAATTTATTTTCTTTTCGTCACTTCCATTACAGCCTTTCAAATTAATGTTCACTATTGGATATAGGCATCCCCCATAGATCATAAGGGACATATTTGCAGTAGTTGTCACGCTGATATTACCTGTATGTTATATACACAATGCTTCTTAAAAAATACGTTACCTTTGTTTTGTCACGGATGTTACTTATTAATGTTCATTTTATTTATAATACGCTCTTTATTACGAAGATAACGCAAATACTTATAATTTTTTTTTAATAGGATAGGGTGAAAAACGAGCACACAGTCCACCCGATGGTAAGTGGTTGCTGTGGCACATAGACATCTATCGCATCTATCCTCGTTTACGAATCAAAATTTAAATTCGTTGTCAGCCGTGAGCACTAAGATAGAATGGCTCATTAAATGGTTAAAAAGGGTCTCCGGTTCTCTACACTCGCCATACGAAACAGCATTAAGCTACTATTTTACGCTGGTATTCTGTGAGGGTGTGTTGCTTCCCCGGTCGAGCCGACCCATTCGTGCTACAACTTTACTATTTGAATTTCTTAGTAAAATAATTAAATCAATAGACATAAACACAGTTACAACAGAGATCATAACCATTATCATCATTACAGCGTTTTTCAGGTTCACTGCTGAACACAGGCCGTTCCCAGCGCTTTGCTGGAAACGGCCTGTGTTCATTACAGCACTGGTACAATATAGTACAATTTAGTACAATATAGCACTGGTTGTATAATATTGTTCTCAAGTTTTGTTGTACACCTCAAAACATTATTTCAAGGAGTTTATTTTTAAAAATATTAAATTCATCGATTTAAACTCTTCGATTCTTAATCACATAGTCCTCAGTACAAATTTACAATGATTTAAAAATGGCGCCGAATTTCCTTGAAGATATTTGATCATAGCCAGTTTAGAAATAGGCGGGACAAGATACAAATGGATGAAATATTATTACATCTTATCTTCGCTTTTCACTACATTTACTTTGAAAGGTTTATAATTCATTCTTCTCGCCAATCCCTATCTTATAGAACAGAAGCGAGTGAATATATTTTGCTTGAAATGCGTAATATCAGCGAATTCAAACTTAATTTGTTTTAAAACGCTCCAATGATTACTTTATTAGCTAAGCGGTTACAATGAAAATAAATTTTACTCAATTTTAGGAAAATGTTACTTTCATTACGGGTAACACCTTACTCTCCAGATAAAGGCACTCATTTTTTTTTAAAATATAAATATCACCTACAAGTTTATTACACAACAAATTAGGCAGCAGCATACACACTTCTTACTATAACTGACATATCCCATTTTAGTCATCAGGGGTGATAACGCATCTGCATTTTAATTCTTAATTAAGGATACATTTAGATGTCTATTATTCCACAACATAATAATATTCCACAACTATCACACAACGTCATCTAGTCCCAAGCTAAGCAGAGCTTGTGTTATGGGTACTAGACAACTGATGAAACATACTTATATATTTCTAAATACATAAATATTATAGATATATTACACCCAGACACAGAACAAATGATCGTGCTCATCACACAAACATTTGTCCTGGGTGGGAATCGAACCCACGACCTCCGGCATAGCAGTCAGGGTCACTAACCACTAGACCAACAGGCCAGTCAAGTCTATTGGCCAGAGTATCCACTTACCATCAAGTGAACTGTGTGCTCGTTTGTTACTTTTATTCTATAAAAAAAACGTCTTCCTAATAACGACTAAAAATAAATAAACAGGAGTTGCCAACCCGCTCGCCTAACGTGGCAATCACGAGTATTTGCAATCTACGGTTACCTTTTACCTACGTTCAGCAATGGACTTTAATAGGCTGTAACGGTAACAGTAACGGTACAAGCTCTATTGTTATTTTAGGTATATTGGGTGACAAATTGTTTTTTTCTTAATTTTATAAGGGTGGCAAACGAGCACACAGTCCACCTGATGGTAAGTGATTACTGTGACCCACAAACATCTACCTAACCTTCAAAACATCAACCTAACCTCGATAACGAATCAAAAAACATCTGCGTTGTCACCTCTGAAGACTAACGGAAACAGAAACAGAAACAGAAACTTTTTATTCAATGTAGATTATAACAAATACTTATTGAAAGTAACTTTTTTCATTTACCACTGGTTCGCAAAAAAAACCTCTGTCCTGGGAAGAACCAGCAAGAAACCCAGCGGCACTATTTTTTTTATCAATTATAGCTTTCAATTATGTTTACAATTAGCAACACAAGACAAATTAGAAATAGCTTGGTAGCGATCACCCTTCCTAAGGGTTATTATCATCCATAAATTCCTTAATATTATAATAACACTTTTTATACAAACTTAATTTAATAACATTTTTGAACTTTGTGTATGATAAATTTTTTATATTTTCTGGGATTTTGTTGTAAAAGCGTAAACATCGCCCCAAGAATTAATTACTGACTCGGTGGAGTCGAGTAACTGGTACCACTAGCTTGTGTCTGTTCCTAGTATTTACAGAATGAATATCACTTATTTTCGCAAAACTACTTTTATGTTTGTGTATGTACATTACATTTTCATAAATGTATTGAGAGGCCAGAGTTAAAATATTAATTTCCTTAAATTTTTGTCTCAGTCACTCTTTTGGTTTTAAATTATATATTGCTCTAATGGCCCTCTTCTGTAAAGTAAATATAATTTCAGTGTCAGTCGCGTGTCCCCATACAAAATACCCTACGACATAATGCTATGGAAATACCTACAGTAAACTATTCTAGCTGTTTCAACATTGGTAAGAGTGCTAATCTTTTTTACAGCATATGCTGCACAACTAAGTTTGCTAGCTAGTTTTGATATATGGGGGAGCCATTGAAGCTTTGCGTCCAGTGTGATTCCAAGAAAAATAATGGTATCAACAAGACTCAGTTCCTCCCCATTTAAAATTACATTAGTATTGACATGTTTAACATTAGGAGTTACGAATTTCATAATTTTAGTTTTAGTTCCATTCAAATGCAAATTATCAACATTAAACCAATTGACTAACTTAGCTATAGCATTATTTACTTCGTCGCAATTTAATAAGTGTCGTTTTAATTTGAAAATTAATGAAGTATCATCAGCAAATAATACTATATCATGGTTATCCCCTACTATGTACGGTAAGTCATTAATATATACAAGAAACAGAAAGGGGCCGAGAATTGAGCCCTGAGGCACGTCCATTTGTACAATCGACCCAGAAGAACTCATACTATTAATGACAACTTTTTGCGTAATCTTGAATGCCTCATTTCTAGTAAAAAAGGGTTTCCGGTTCTCTACACTCACCATACGAAACACTGCAGTATTAAGCTGCTATTTTACACTGGTATTCTGTGAGAGCGTGGTACTTGCCCTTTCTAGCCAACCCATTCGCGCTTCAACCATAATAAAGCTGCAGCGTGGTTCTACCACGTATAAAATTAATTCTGTAGAGTGAGGGTTTTTTAAGGGATAGGCTACCTTTACTACTTAGGAGTACGTCACAGACACAGCAGTGCTTGAACTTGCTGTATTCCGGTCTGAAGTGTATAGAGAGTCAGTGTAATTTGGCTGCGAGGCATTCCATCTTGGTTCTTTGAAGTTTGCCGCAGGTATCCATGCATTACAGTAGGTACTTACTTTTGTTTTTTTTTAAATTTATTAAACCTTTATTATACACCTTATAATAAAAGATATAAAAACCAGTCAGCTCTGGATGATTTTTTCGAAAGAGCAGTGCTCCGAGAAATAGCTTAGATTAATTTACTGTTTAAAACTAACTTCGAGGTTAGTTAAAAAGAAAAGTGTGCAACGGAGTATAGTGAATGTTAGAAACAGAGAGCATTTCCCCAATCGCACAAAATTGCAGCGCTGGGAACGCTCTATAACAATTAGTTTGTGCTGTTCGGTAACAGTGCAAGGCACCTACGTGAGGCGAGTCAGAAATCGCAATAACCACGCGCATATACTATGCGGCTAGGATACTTTCATTAGTTGGAATCGCGTGGTTCAATTGATAAATATATCGCGTCTAGTCAGGTGATAAAACTTAGATATCTGCTTTATTAGGTTTTTTGACGTGAATACATCTTTAAATTTGCTTTCATAGGGGGAGACAATTCAGAAAATTGATAATATCAAAATTAGGCGATACAATATCGCACCTACATATCTATACTCTTTTTTTAAATAAAGTAAGGGTGACAAACTAGCACACAGTCGACCTGATGGGTAAGTAGATGCTGTCGCCCTTAGACATCTACATTTATCCTCGATTAAGAAATAAAACGCAGATCCTTTACCACGTATGATCTACATCCGAAGTTTAGTTACAGATCAAAGTATTCATTACGTGAGTTCGCCGCCATTTTGAGGTCATTTCATTACATATACATATTCAAAAAGTAAAAGCAGTGTCCGCGCCACATCCACGCCGCGAATTTTTTCAATAAAATTGACGTGAATAATGAACTTATAGTCCACCTATTTATTGATAGTTGCTTGTTGCTACTGCACTTCATGTACAACTGGAACCAGCTTTAAGCAAAGAAGACTGCAGACTCGTTCTCTTACATACTTCACATCGTAGGTCTGGGTGAAATAGTCTTTTTAATTGACTTTATTGTTTTCATGGATACTTGCAGGCAATTTCTAGCAATAAACTTCGTTAGAAACTACGGCTGCGGGTGTTTTATCAATTTCAAGAACCAAGATGGAATGCCTCACAGCCTGTAGTTATACAGGCTTTATACAGCCTTCACACCGGAACACAGCACGCATGCGCTGTTGGTTGTGAGTAGAAATAAAATATATGATTATTATTATTATACGTGGTAGAGCCAGGCTGCAGCTGTATTATAGTTATAGCACGAATGAGTTGGATCAACCGGGAAAAGACTACGGTCTCACAGAATAACAGCGTAAAATAGCAGTTTGATGCTACTGTGTTTCGTATGGTTATTGTAGAGAACCGGAGACCCGTTTCCCTGAAATCGTGGCATTCCCTCTTGGTCCTTGGGGTGACAAAGCATCTGCATTTTGATTCTTAATCGATGTTGAATGTAAATATCCAGGCCACAGTATCCACTTATATTCAGGTGGACTTTGTGTTCGTTCGTCACCTTTATTTTATTTAAAATAAATCCCTTTAATATTCCGCATCAGAGGCGGATTGTTTATCACAGTACGAAATACCGCTAATATCGTAACAATACCAATAACTGTTTAACTGATAAACTAAAAACGTATAATTAAGATATGCACGTATTAGTATTGTTTCGCTTGTGCAATTACAAATGTCTACTTAATAATCGTTTCTAAAACTAATACAAAACACGACAAAGCATCAAAGAAAAATTATTTGCGACAGCAGTTACAGACATCTCAAACCGGTCACCATAACGCCATCTATCGGTGCCACAAAAATTTCTTCACATTGTAATGGTAATGATAAATTAATAAACAAATATACAAATCGCTTATAAGCATAAGCTTAGACCACAACAAACGTCTACCATTAAAAAGCGCCCGGCACAAGTGCCGGCCCGCCGAGTCACGCGAGCCTAGAGACACCATACGCCAAGATTTGTACTGACGTGTCAGGACTTTAGGGCTCTTCTTAGAATTGCGGTCATTTTTTATATAGAATATGGGTGACAAACGCCCACAGACATCGACATAATCCTTGATGAAGAATCAAAATACAGATTCTCTGTCACGTCTGAATACTAAGATGTAATTTCTCGTTTCCAGTTAAAAGGGTCTCCGGTTCTTCGAACTCACCACATGAAACACAGCAGCATTATGTTGCTATTTTGTTATATAAAATACAGAAAGTTTTTGCGTGGGAGGAGTGGAATCTGCTACGTGATTGGTCGCTAAAGTGTACAAAACCTATAATTGATTGATTTATTTTTTCAGGCTTTTTAACTACGTTTGCAAAAAAATTTCAGGGCTTTTTTATGAAAATCAGGTCATTTGACAGGACATGACTTTCTAACTTTCAGTATGGTAGCCCAACGCGAGTCTTACGTAACGACGAAACATATCGTCGTACGTTGCATTCCGAGTGCTCTAGTGTCACAGTTTTTTAAACACTCGGATGAATATTAAGTGGATAGGGCGTAACAAATATTCGAAGTACTTAGAAATTTCTAACTTAACCTAAGTAAGTGATCTTTGGTTAAAACGGTGTAAAAAATAAATAATAACACGGCACGGCACGGCACGACTTATGTAATATTTAAAGGTGTTTTAGACTAGCTAATTTAATATTCATAGTGTTGTTTTGTCTTTATTATAATTAAAATTACTTTGTCTATGATCTTACCTTTATTTGATTATTGTGGTATTTTGACCTTCTGTCGTCAAGTAGCGTCAAGTTAAGTGTTAGATCGTGCGTCTAATAATTTGTTTTCAAAGAAGAAAAAAGAAACTACGAACTTAGCAAATAATTAAACAGCTTATTACATTGCCTATTACGCGTTCATTCAAGCAATTTAACAAGGTAACAACGTGTAGCTTTGTGCGAAATGACCCTAAAGACGACACTGGTATCGTATGACTGCTATCGGCTTAGATGGCATTAGTAACGTTTTCCCGACGCCTGTATGGGTCAGCGACTGGTGTACTTTACAGCTTAGTAGGGTTTACAACCCAGTTATATTCAATTGTCGTTTATAAAAACAAAACATCATGATCACCTTTTTGTTTTGCAAGGTTAGGTATTGCAAGTCATATTTTGTAATAGATTAGGATCTTAGATATATTAATGAGTGCTAATGGTTTTAAACATAGATAAACACAACTATGTATTATCAAAATACATTCTGACCTGGTATTGTTTAATTGTATAAAATAGTTTGTAATAGGTATTTACACCGATGGTTTAACACATTCCTCAACTCGGCAGAACAAAAATCTAGATTGTATGCAAAAAGCTTTGCCATCATCAATGTATTTACCCTTGGTAGACTAGTACTTTCTGCTTTTAGGGATCCGTCTTCCATGATGCCTTGTTAATAAAATTCGGAATAAAACGCAACAATCGTAATGATAACTTGAAAATTTTCGAAATAATACACATCACATTAGCAAGTTTACTTAACCAGTGACGTCAAGACGTTATCTAATATAACGGATAGGGTTTTGGGGATTCGAGGTACAGATAAAAAAATAGTTGAATTATAAAACTTATAATGCATTTTTATAAATAGAAATCAATATTTCTCGTTTAATTTTCTTACAAAACCTATCATAAATATATATTTTATGATTTTTTTTCATACTGTGAAATACCATAAGGTATCTCCTCCTTAAGAAGTCGGTTAAAAAAATCGAAAACAACATAGTCTAGTGGTAAGTATTTACTACGCTAATTTATTCAAAACAAATATTGATGCTGAAAAATAAAATAAGTTCAATCCGCAAATCCAGCCGCGCGAAAACAAAATCGTCTTCATTTTCATTTTCTTTAAGTTGAGTAAAAAAGATCCAAGCATCCTCACAAAATTTACTTATGATCTAATTTAAAGTTGGCTGTCAAGAAACAAACTAAAAATTTCTATTACGCAGCGAATTGCACGACCACACTTTAGCTCAATGAATAGCTGCAAAAATATCACCTAATTGATATTTATTACTGTCATAAAACGTCCACTATTTTAACGATATTTCGAATAAGTTAGGGGAGCTTCATAACTTGAATACCGAGATCGCTCTGAAGTGTAAAACATACAATAAGAAAAGTACGTTTAGAAAAGTAAAAATAAAAATCCATGTTTTTCCGAGACTACTTTTTATGAGAACTTTAACATTTTAAAACTGACTAAACAAAGGAATTTCTTCTTGTCTAAACTCGTTTTCAGTCTCGTTTTAGATGCAGCAGAATTTTTTAGAATGATTTTGGTCACACGAGGTGGTTGTTTATTTATTTTTAATACGATAAACTATTACACAGTCCACCTGATTGTAAATGGTTGCTGTAGCCCATACACATCTACATTTATGTCCTCAAATACGAGTCAAAACGTAGATCCGTTGTTACCCGTGAGGACTAAGATGGAATGCTTCGTTTTCAGCAAAAATGGTATCCGGTTCTCAACACTCACAATTCGAAACACAGTAGCGTTCTGCTGTTTTATGCTGGTATTCTGTGAGAGTGTGGGTCTTCCCCGGTTGAGACGACCGATAAGTGCTACAGCTATTATACTACATAATATAGCTGTAGTTACGCTGCAGTTCTGGTTGCAGCACAAATGGGTCGGCTCGACGGGGGTAGAACCATGCTCTTACAGAATACTTATTCTATAAAAAAACAAGCGGCTTATCATCATTACCATGCCCCATTCATTGAACTAGATTAAGTATGTTTGAGTCCGCGGGCGCTAACGCATGTTGCAAACAACTAAGACTAGACGTCTTTTCCAGTGCTTAATAAATACTAATTCAATGGAGCTATTTTGATCAAGGGTTAGCTTCCCGAATTAGAATTGGTACAAGCACCAAGCAACGTCCACCCTGGCGAGGTTATATCGATGTCGATACCAAATTTATTTGACTGACTATGCCATCTAGGGACTTATTATGTAAATGCAATGCATCGTTTATACGACGCTCTCTATTTCTAATTTTTTTTAAATAAAATATTAGTAATCCTATTAATTAACATTACTAATATTCCCTTTAATCGCTCCTGGTAAGCTGAAAATGCTTGTGTTAGGAGTGGTTTACGACAGTAGTCGAATGGTGGAATCGAACCCACGACTTTTTGAGTTCGCGGTCCGCACCCTGCCATTAGCCTACTGTCGCTTCAAATTCAGTCAAAATTAATTCAGTTGTTATCTTAAGTTTTAGTCAATAAAATGTGATAGCAGAGCTAAGCTGCAGCTATATTAAAGTAGTAGCACTAGGTCTAGCTAGTGTAAGGGAGACTACCATTCTGCTTGAAATAGTTTTTTTTTAAATTCAAACGTATATGTAGCTTTTCTATCCCGCTAGACACATAGTAAGTCAACGCTTAAAATTTCAACTTACATATTTCTTGTTGCTGAACCGAGAAAACTCAAGTTTTTCGTGCAGGTAATTATTACTGAGCTAGCATTTCTGCCTCTAAACTGCGAAAATAGTCAGCTATCGGTCAATCATACATAACTTGTTTTTTACTCATTCTAAGCCAGATTATGACAAAAATGCCACCTGTGGCATTTTATAATATATAATGAATGTAAGGGGTAAGATAATATAGTGTTTCTAAGAACAAAATATCTATTCCTGTTCACTTCACCGAGTTCTATGGTAACTCTTTTACAGTTTCTTTTCTAGAACTTCTTGCCAGATGACAGCAGAAAAGCTCCCAATATGTTTGTTTTAAAAAAGTTGGTGTTTCATCGTCTATTAAAGACAACGCTTCTCAAATGTATCATTCATATCGTTTGTGTTGTTAACATATATACGCATAGTTATTTATATGTAATATTTATATATGTATATTTATATGTATATTTTTTTATATATGTATTTATAGAAGATATTTTGTTATTGTTGTTGTCTTTGTATAATTTATTTATTTTATATATTAGTAAAATGTATAATATATTGCGTATTTAATTATCATTTTTATGTTGTTTTTATTAAATATTATCACTTACGTTAAATGGGTTCCATGGGTTGACTGGTAATGAATGCCTCAAGACAAAAAAAATGTTTACAGCTAAAGTATGCACCAAAACATAAATTAAGACACAGTAAAATCAGTCTATGATTCATTCAACTTGTGAAGGAAACTGGAAAATTTTTCTTCTCTCAGGAACTTGACAGTTAATAGCAGCAAGTAATGCGATAAAATAGCCATAAATGAAAAATGTTCCCCAAAACTAAAAAATAGTTTATTTTTATTGTATAAAAATATTATTCGTTATCATAGTTATTTATTGTGAAAACTTTAATATAATTAATCTTAAAACTGTTATATTTATTAAATGCCATTTAATAATAGTCTTTTTTTTAAGTAAATGAAATTTATTTTGAGCTTTAAATCTTTTTTATTGAGTACACATTCCGACTGACCAAGGTTAACTAAATGTCACATGGTATTATTTTTACAAGAACAACAATATAATATTCAAAACATTAATATTTAAATACTAAACTAAATACTTAAATATTAATGTTTTGAATATTATATTGTTATATACATAAAAACTATTTTATTGGCCGTATTACCAAAAAATATTTAACGAGCCATAGGCAATATTTCAAACGTAACGAAGTAAAATAGAAATCTAAATATATCAAAACAATTCCTGGTGCAAAAGTAACAAGTGATTTAAGAAAAATCAGTTCGAATGTTGTGTATTGATCGGTTTCGAATATAACGTACGATGTACGGGTGTGTGTGGTCGAACCAGAAACAGCGTTTTCGGTCATTTAATTCGCTAATCGGAAACCACTTACTTGTTAAAACTACAACACTCTTGAAGAACTACATACCGATTTCCCTTCTGAACCGCGTCTACGTGCTGTTTTCGAAAGTCATTACGAATCGTTTCGCACGCAGACTCGACGACTTCCAGCCTCCCGAACAAGCCGGTTTCCGAAAAGGTTTCAGTACCATAGATCACATACGTACCCTGCGGCAGATTGTACAGAAGACTGAAGAGTACAATCTGCCACCTTGCCTGGCGTATGTGGACTATGAGAAAGCCTTTGATTCCGTCGAAATTTGAGCGGTGCTACAGTCCCTTCAGCGGTGCAAGTTGACTGTCGGTATATCGAAGTGCTGAAGTGTTTGTACAGTAGGGCTACGATGGCTATCCGAGTACAGAACCATAGCTCGAAACCTATCCAACTGCAGAGAGGTGTAAGACAGGGTGACGTTATATCCCCGAAACTCTTCACCGCTGCATTGGAAGAAGTTTTCAAGCTACTGGACTGGAAAGGTTACGGTATTAACATTAATGGCGAGTACATCACTCACCTTCGATTTGCCGACGGTATAGTCCTTATGGCAGAATCGCTGGAGGACTTAAGCACTATGCTCAATGACCTCAATAGTGCCTCCCAACAGATAGGTCTTAAGATGAACATGGACAAAACAAAGAACATGTTTAATGTCCATGTCACACCTATGCCGGAGAGCACTATGCTCGAAGTTGTTGACGAGTACGTTTACCTGGGACAAATAGTCCGACTAGGTAAGTCCAACTTCGACCGAGAGGTCAATCGACGGATTCTACTCCGCTGGGCAGCGTTCGGGAAATTACGACATAACTTCTCGTCGGGTGTACCTCAATCTCTAAAAACTAGATTGTACAACCAGTGCGTGTTGCCAGTGATGACTTACGGATCTGAGACGTGGTCCTTCACTGCTGGCCGTATGAGGACGCTCAAGGTCGCTCAGCAAGCTATGGAGAGGGCTATGCTCGGAGTTTCTCTGCGTGATAGACTCAGAAATGAGGATATCCACAATAAAACCAGAGTGACCGACATTGCCCAACGGATTAGTAAGCTGAAGTGGCAATGGGCCTGCCATATAGCTCGAAGAACCGATAACCGATGGGGAAGAAAGGTTCTCGAGTGGAAGCCCCGTACTGGTAGGCGTAGTGTAGGGCGACTCCCCACTAGATGGAGTGACGACCTGGTAAGATATGCAGGAAGTCGATGGATGCAGGTGGCTCAGGACCGTGCTTTGTGGCATTACTTGGGGGAGGCCTATGTTCAGCAGTGGACATGTGAAGGGCTGTAATGATGATGATGATGATTACTGGTTTTGAATAAATGTTTCGGTGTACAAGTACACACTCGTTCAAGCTTAGGTCATAAGTGGTTCTTATAAAGTCTCATAATATTTCAACAGAACAGACTAGTTATAAATAGGCCGGTTCGACTTTGGTAGCACCACGCTCTTATAGAATGCCAGTTTTCTCCTTTTACTAAAAACAAGGCATTCTATCTTAGTCCTTCGGGATGAAAATGGATCTGCATTTCAATATTTAACAATGATGATTTTTGATGTTTACAAGCCATATCATCCATTTACCATTATGTGTACTATGTAGTCGTTCGTCACTCGTATTCTATAGAAAAAGATTTTGCAGCGGACTGGTTCTAATCCCGCACGCAAAAAAATATTTGCATGGGCTACATATAATCTCTTCGAGTCTGGGTATTTGTTCTTGTGCAGGTTATATATAGCAAAAAAGCAAGAGTAAAATTTAAATTTAAAAATCGTTAGCCATCAAATATATACTTAACCAACATCGAAATTCAACCCCAATACACACGAAACTAGAACAATCTTAAGAACACAATTTAGTGTTATAAATTTTACTTTAAAAGAAAGCTTTTTAATACACTTAACCTTAAGGATCCTCCTGAGTTAACTGAATAAATATGAATTTTCAATAATGTATTTAGAAGAAATATTCATTTTAAAGAAAAGGAAATAACTGAATAACAGTTATTAGATAACAGACGTGCTAAATGCTGCCTATAATACAAAAGACCTTTTCTCAAAAAGAAAAATATAATTTTGTTCGTTTCGTTCTAAATCTTTAGTGTTTCCAATATCGGTAAAACGTTTTCCATAGCAAAGTTCGCCATTTTCACCGCGTTTTAACCGTAACAAAAGTAATCAAGATTATTTCAATGCAAAAGCCTATCATACAAATGGAAATGTTAGCGAAATGAGCTGTATTGATCGTTTTTAATATAGAAAATGAACGTAAAAAATTTCATAATCGTATATTTTTTCCCACATACGTACTAAAGTCCAGTGAAAATTCATTTATTAATATCTACGTGAAGGGAAATTTTGCTACCTTAAACACCCTTTTTAAGCAATATGCGCGCACGGAGAAGTGTAAGACTTGGCATAGCTAAAGCTTAATATATGGATGGAATCAGAGTGCAGAAAACTAAAATTTACATATAGGTAGTAGGAGTTACTTATATATTATATAAACAAA
Source organism: Parnassius smintheus behrii (assembly GCA_036936625.1). NCBI lineage: Eukaryota > Metazoa > Arthropoda > Insecta > Lepidoptera > Papilionidae > Parnassius > Parnassius smintheus. The sequence goes on along the minus strand of JAUPFT010000020.1, from coordinate 5,421,141 downwards.
CTGCCAATGTGCATACATATCATTGTCAATTGGACAAATACCGTCTGTTGACGTCCATACTGCCAATGTCTCAAATAATGTGCCTGCTATGTATGTTACTAACCGTGCTCCGCGTTTTCACCCGCGTATAACACGTGTATGAGCCACGCGACACGACATGACACTTAGTTCAAGCATTTTAGACAGCAATGTATGGAATAATTGGAAAAATTAATGAATACTTTTATCTATCGGCATATGTTCGTTATAGCACGAAATTAAATTTTATCTATACTCCCTCAACCGTGAGTGTCACACCTCATCTCAGCGCCACAGACAGTGTACTAAAGTGCGGTTTTTTTTCTACTTTTTGAGAAAACCGTACACGTTACAGGAAAAGTGTTAAGATACAAAATGATCCTTGATAAATTTGCTATCAACCTCTTAGACATACAAAAACTATAGCTCACTTATAGTTTCCGCGCAATCTGCCACGAAATATGTACCTGTTTTTATAATTAATCGATTATTTTGCTCAAAGCTTGTTTATTCAAAATTTACCACTTTTGAATGTATAAGTGGTTGCTAACAAATTTATCAAGGATTATTTCTTCCCTATACTCTTTTCATGTATCGTGTACGGTTTATTTGAAAGTGAAAACACTTAAGGACACTTTTTGTGGCGCGGGGGTCGACGCTCACCTGGGCGGGAGAGGGAGAGTGGATAAAAACTTCGCTCTATGACGTACATATGCCGATAGTTTTCTTTTATAGAATAAGGGTGACAAACAAGCACGCAGTACACCTGACGGTAAGTGGATACTGTGGCTCATAGACATTTACATATTTATCCTAGATTAAGTATCAAAATGCATGTGTTTTCACCCCTGAGGACTAAGATGGAACGCCTCGTTTGCAGTAAAAAGGGTCTCCAGGTCTCTACACACATCATACAAAACACAGCAGTATTAAGTTGCTATTTTACGCTGGTATACTCTGAGAGCATGGCCCTTCCCCAGTCGAGCCGACCCATTCGTGCTACAACCATAATATAGCTGCAGCGTGGCTATACCACGTGTAAGAATAGATTAGAAGCACTCCTAGCCAATATTTTAGCTAAAATTATTCAACTAACCTCACTCATAGATGTGTTCACTGTTGGTTTCTCTCGGTTCTCATCGGGCGGCTAGGATTTATGCATCATTCGTGCGTCGAATCGTGTGTTGAATTGTTTTAATTTTTCATTATCAAAATATAATGAAAGATTAAAACAATTCAAACACATATTTTGGCGCATAGTATAAGAATACTATGCGACAAAATATGTGTGTATGTTTTATTTCAGTAAATAACGTGCTATTAAGAGCAAATTTTATCTTCATTAAACTGTCTTGATGATGAAGTAACTTTCGTTCGTAAGGATTGCCTAATAATTACGCTCATAAATCACTTTTTAATTTTCAATATTTTTTCTTGCAAAATACCTTATTGTGGCTTATGTGTAAGAAATAAGCATATAGTATCGCACATTTTTTTAGGTAGTTACTCTACCTAAAGGAGCTATATTTTTGTAGAACATAGTATTTACGTATCACTAGCCATTACGCCAGCATACGCGAATAAATCATTTCCGCAGCGCTGTTCCTTCCACTTGCTTAACAAAAATCAAAATTTAAGGTTAGTTGAGAGGTGTAGTCTAATGCTTGATAGTCTATACTATTCCTTATAAATCTGGCTATAATGTACAAAAATTAATCCCAGCTGCCAAATTTCATGAACGCATTACGTGGCAAGCCTTCCGATAACATAGACACCAACTTGATGATTGGTGGTCCGCAACTGTACGTTTCACTAGGAGTTTTCTTCCGCGTACGAGTTCTATGTGGAATAGTTTACCACCGGCGATTTCCTCGGACCGATACGACCTAGGGACCTTAAAGAAAAAAGCTTACTCCTTTCTAAAAGGCCGGAAATGCACCTGCAATTCCCCTGGTGTTGTAGATGTTCATGGGCGGCGGTAGTCACTTAACATCAGGTGAACCATATGCTCGTTTGCCCCCTCTCCTATAAAAAAATAATCTTTCAAATTGGACTGGTTCCTGTTCCTGTTTTTAGTTCCTGAGATTAGGATGCTTAAACAAACAAAAAAAATACTTCCGTTTTATTATATCATAAGTACAGATTAATATAATGCCAATATGAAATAATTTATAGTCTGTAATACAACAGATTATATTATAGAACAGTCGATGGATGCAGGTGGCTCAGGACCGTGCTTTGTGGCATTGCTTGGGGGAGGCCTATGTTCAGCAGTGGACTTGTGAAGAGCTGTAATGATGATGAATGATATGAATCCAACAGTCGCACAAAGTAGAGATTTTGGTTTGAAGGGTTGCCAACAATTACCGGCACATTGAATGAGCTGCGAATTTTGTGTGATTTTAAATGTTCCTCTTCAATAGCGTATGTCAAGGTAAAAATGTCTCTACTGTGTATTTTGTATATTAGATATCGGCTTTTAATTTATTAATGTGCAGTTAAAAGTGAAATACTAGCTTGCTTGATATACGAGTGTAAAATTTTATGAATCGCAGGTGACATTGGACCAAGAGGAAGCCAGTAGTATATTTTAATTATTAGTTATGTATCAGAGATCATCATCTTACCGACCCTCACAAGTCTACCGCTGAACCAAGGTACAAAGTGATACCACGAAAACGAGTGCAGAAAAAAAAATCCAATACATTCTTCCCTACCGAGGCAGCCTTTGAAAAGTTTATTTTTGGGAAGTCACAGAATAAATAATTGCTTAAGTCATCGTTAATAGGATGATAATGATGACGAATTTTCCCTGTTATAAATCTAAATATAGATTACAAAAATATTTCTTATATTTACGCGATTACTAGACAATAGATCAAACAAATATTACGGATTTAATCACGTTTTATTTCGTCTTTTTAATTTGGGAATTAAAAAGTTAAAATTAAACGTGATAAATCCGTAAAAAATGTTTTATCTAATTTAAAGTTTAGTTGTAAATGACACGTTTATAGTTTTATTAAGCAGATTTCACTACTTTTCGAATGATTTTAAGCAACAAGCACATATTATCACATATCGAAATATTTACAATGAAATTTAATTTACAAATATGTCCACAACATCATCAAACCACCTCTAGTCTGCAGCCCAGAAGTCAACAAACAAGTGCACGCCAGACGTGTCGTCGGTCACTATATTGCGTTTCGAGAACCCTTGAACAAGAGAAGAGTTAATATTTACACAGCTCCGTCATTGAAATAACTTCGGGTGACCGATTCTGTAACTGCAAACATATATTAAGTTGTCTTTTTGCCCATCACATTACACACACACAAAAAAAAAACAAGCTACGTAAACGATATTGCCTATATATTATTACCAGTTGGCGCGGCAGACATTGTTCTAAATTTTCTGAAAGATGGGGCGATAAAATTTTCCCTCCGAAATCACTCCGGACTTTTTGGTGTTCTTTAAAGACTACTAAAAACATAATTATGTGAAAAGGGACCCCTTTCCGTCAAAGGGTATTTGAAGTTGTCGGATTGGTCGATAAAAGAGTTGGGAACTAAACGGACGTCAACTTTCATAGCAACCTTCATGCAGAATCACTACATTAGTGGTAGAGCCACTCTGCGGCTATATTACGGTCGTAGTAGGAATGGGTCGGCTTGACCGGGGAGGAACTACGCTCTCACAGAATACCAGAGTAAAATAGCTGCTACATGCTGCTGTGTTTCGTATGGTGAGTGTAGAAAACAGGAGACCTCTTTTTCTGTAAGCGAGGCATTTCTTCCTAATCATCAGAGGGGGGGGGGGCTGCAACGGATCCGAATTTGATTCTTAATCGAGGATGGATGTGGATATCTGTCCACTTACCATCAGTTGGACTGCGAGTACTGTGTACACTCGTATGTGGTCGTCTGTCACCTTATATAAAAAGATATTTTCGCAAAACGCTGTGGAGGGCGCTATGCGCTTCGCTTGATTGGTGCAGGTGGCCGGAGGCCCAAACCACATCCCCACCCCACACCCCCATAATGTAGTAGCGGAATTTAAAAATGTTATGTACAACACACACGGTCAGTTCAACTGATCATTCCAATTGATCAGTTCAAACTAGGACTGTTTTTTAAAATATCGGATTTTCGATATATCAACGAATAAACGTATATATAAAACTCAGATATTGATATATTTATATTTATCGATATATCGAATACTATCCAATATTTTAAAAAATATCAACAGTCCTAGTTTGAACTGATCAGTTGGAATGATCAGTTGAACTGACCGTGTGTGGCGACTATAAGACTAACCCAAGTGGTTACCAGTAAGTTACGCTACCTGTAGAACGAACATTATAACGTAATTTATTCCTCTTTATAAATAAAGACAGAAAGACTTAACCAAAATAAAGATGTAAGTAATATTGTTTTTGAATACTAACATATTATTTCATATGTATTTATACTTCTTTAATACCTAGGTTGTCTGTTTACAATGCTTTAACCTAAATTGGCTGGAAAAATTTATTGATACGAGTGCTGCCTAATAATTTTATTACAAGAACTAACTTTATAAGGTTATTTATTGTTTACAATCCCTGGTACTATTAAATATTCTGTATATATAAGTAAGTACATCAGATGTTTCATGAGATCCTTAAACAAAAATAATGCGATATATATTAAAATAAAAAAAAACACGCACTAGCACACTCGAACCCGTTTATTATGCGTTTTTGAGATTTTATATATTTTTTTTCTTTTATACATCAAATTGCCGTCGATGTAGCTCGAAAAACCGACAACCGATGAAGAAAACAGGTTCTCGAGTGACAGCCTCGTACAGTTAGGCGAAATGTAGGGCGAACCCCTCCCCCCCCCCCGTCCCACCCTTCACTAGATGGAGTGACGACCTGGTAAGACATGCAGAAAGTCGACAGATGCAGGTGACCGTGCTTGTGAAGGGCTGTAATTATAATAATAATTTAAATTTACTATGTATTCCTAATGTAAAGGGGCGTAAAGGACTCTCCCCTTTAGATCCTAAATACAGATTACTAAGTAACCTAGCTAAGAGATTCATAATTCCACCCATTTTTTTTGTTGATGGTCCACATGATTTATTGTATATCTTTGTAGTCTGCATCGTTGGTCTAGTGGTTGTAGTAGTTCGACTGCTGATCATGGAGTCCCGAGTTTGAATCCCGGGTTGGACAAAAATCAGTTTATTGAGTCTCTCCGTCGCGAAATACTCAGTAACTGCCCGGAGTCAGGAAGTTGGCGGTGTCTCACCCCGTGCCTCAGAAAGCACGTAAAGCCGTTGGTCCTGCGCCTGGTCTCTCTCCGGTTGTGTCGGTTTACCGAACTATTGGACTATGAGAGTAAGGGAATAGAGAGTACACCTGTGCTTGCGCATACACTTGGACACTATAATGCTTTCCTGCGTCGTTGCCTAGTCTCCGTTGAGACTGGCCGCCGTAACTGAAATTCGATCTGGAGGACATTATTAAATCTTTGTAACAAGTAGGTAAACTATACCATAGAATAAATAATAGTACGATAAACTATAAAAATGTCAATGATGAATTATAACATAAAAGAACGATAACAAATGTAGTAATATGAATAATTATCATATTGTTCAGTGTATGGGTACTAACGCTTCGTGATGTATAATAATAAAATAAAATGAAGTAAAATATGCAGTTTAAATTTAAATACCACAAATATTTAAATTTAAAGTGACTGTATTAGGGTGTTCTACGAGTATATAAATGTGCAGCATTTTTGTTTATAGTATAGGCCCCGTTGATATAATACTTTTTCTAAGTAGTACTGTTTTGTAATTGCCAGTAATGTAATAAATTTTTATATTGTAATCTCATAGGACTCGAACGAGTCCTAATCTAGGCTAGTGCCGGAAATAAATTTTAATTCGTTTAAAAAAATGGCAACTTCCAAAATATACAAACAGGGCGAGGTAAGTATAAGTTCTCAATAACTTAAACATAGGCTCACAGATTTCTGTAGTTTTCGGATTTGACGTAGATATAAGTAATAAGTTGAAATAGGGTTAAAAAAAAGGCGTTACATTTCTCTATTTCAAAATATAAAAAATCAGCCCCATTCACAATCTGGAAGATGAGAAATCTTAAAATAAGAAATCGATTACTTCAATCGATTAGTGTGAATGAGTTTTAACAATTAAACATTAAAACAACTTACAACAGATAATTGATTTAATCATCGTAATTATAAAATTTACAATTAACACCGTAGACAGAGAAACCTTTAGACAAATTGACGCCTTCTTTCGCATTCGCACACGATAAAGATAGATTTATGCATATGTCTTGCATAGGAATGAGATAGAGCATTTAGCAAACTTTACAGTTTGCTAAACAACTTTGACAGCGTAGCGATTTAAGGAGTTTACAAGACCACTGCTTTCTTTCTACGGACTTCTGATCTTACTTAACTTGTGCGACCCTTGCTATCATACCGGATACCGATAATCTCGATTACCCGTTTGACTTTAGCATGGTATTGTAGATTTTACGGCTTGGATTTTATTGATTAGATATTAACACAATGGATCGCTGTGTGAATTGTAATTATAATTGAAGACGAATAAAAGATAATTAAAGAAGTGTTTTTTAAACATCGCCTAACCTTCCCTACCTTTCAATCTATTTGTGAGTTTCCTATTATCCACCCACTGAGTATAGTACAATAAATATTACGATTTATATAGCGCTCTTCAAAAATCAGCTGTTTAGTTTAGGTTGTTGCCAATTTGTTGCACAACTTCACTTTTACTAAATCTCATATAACTTTGCTCTCAGATTGCCAAAATCCGCCGAATTTTCAGTGATATTTTGATAAAAAATATTGACTAACACCACTTTTTTTACCAATGTGGGCCTTAGAATGTATGAAAGCGTTACAGTCTCCTTTAAGTCATTAAATGTGCTGTGTTTAGGGACATGTGTTAAATTTACCGTACTTTGGCAATAACAAAGCAAAGAAAATAATCTAAGCAAATACGTACTAAAGTTGGCATCGCTAACCGCACCGCTACAATTACAATTACAAATAAACCCTTACGTGTACGTTAGGATTTCATGGAGAGATATTTACACGCGCCCGGAGAAGTAACGGGACCGCGTCACGCGGTGAATAATAATAATAATAATGTCCCCAGACCGATATTCGGTCACGACAGCCTCACTTAACGCTTAACGGATACTCGCCATCTGCGCAGGACAGAATCATAGTGTTATCCGAGGCACGGGGTAAAACGCTCCTAGCTTACTAACTCCGGACTGCTACTGAGACTTTCTTGACAGTAAAACCCTGATTACTGATCTGAGCCCGACCCAGGATTACCCAAAATTATTAGGAATATATTATTAGGAAACCCGAGACCTCACCACCACGTTTACGATCACCAGACCAACGAGGCATTAAATTATTATAAGAAATATAAGTATATGGACACAGTAAATTTCACGACGCGTTTTAAATCAGGCGTGCGGTTGTTTAAAGTTGCCGCCGCACTGGAGAAGTTAAAATCACGTTACTAAATTAAGAAACTAATGATCGTGCGCTTCTGCGGTCGTAAACTGAGGAGGACGCGTTTCATGGCGGACCAATGGATTTGTACGTAGTAGAGTAACGTTGCAACTACTCGTATGTTATGGTTGTAACACGAATGGTTCGGCTCGACCGGGGTAGCACCACGCTCTAACAGAATACTAACTTAATGCAGCTAAAGATGTATAGCTTAATGCAGCTGTGTATCGTATGGTGACTATAGAGAATCGGAAATGTAAATATAATGGCCACAGCGTCCGCTTATCATCAGTTAGAATGTGTACCCGTTTGTCACTCTCATTCTAGAAAAAAAATCCACCGTAAATAACCGCCTTGCGCCCGCCTCACTTGCGATAATCTTTCCATCACATTTGTGGGCGTTACAATCTCTGCGCCAGTGAGGATTTCGTATAAAACTACGGCCTCTTGAGTTTTTGAATAAAACCATAGATCCTCTAGTAGCGGTGTAAATATCTCTAAGTGAGTTTTTAATCTAAGCTATCTAGGTAAAGAAAAACATGTTTTTAATACGAAAGTGTCGTCTTCAATCGTCATATGCAATGTTGAATAAACAACATACATTATAATGTAAGGCTTTTCAAGGTACACACCGAGTTGTTATTGAACTAAAAATATGAAATACATTTTATATAAATATTAGAGCAACACTGCAAAGTAATATGGCTGCAATACAATCTCTAGCGAACAATTTGAGCAGTAGAGACCACACTCACACAGAATATTAAGAAAAATACCAGCGAAATTCTACCTCACGTACGGTGAGTGAAAAAAATCAGAGGCCCTTTTTACTGGAAACGGTAACGGTGGTGTATGTATGTCAAGACTCGTTTCCTGCCGAGGTGTGCATCAAGGTAGGTTCCAAACTCTTACCAATTTCTACCGCTATGCATCAGTGCCTACACTGCTTTGTTCTGGTCTGAAGAATAGTCAGTATAATTGCAGGCTCTGAAGCATTCCACCTAATGCCACATTTACACTCAGCCACTGCCACTGCCGGAAATATTTCCCTAAATACTTCTGCGGCAATAACGACTCTTTATTCATAAACTCGCAACAACGACTCGTGCTCGCGACAGCTCGCGCTGCCCGTCCTTTGACTTCCGCGGGAAAAACCGACCACCGAGGGAGCGCCGGGCAGTGGCAGCAGCATGTGCAGTGACAGTGCGAGCAGCCGTAGCGAGTATTTACATACTTCCCTGCTCACTTCCCTGCTCGCTTCCCTGCCCAACTAGACTGAGTGTAAATGGGGCATAAATGTGGCAAAAGTCCGCAGTGGTGTCAATGCATCGGTAGTCTTTGAAATTGACTGCAGATGTCGGCTGAACAGTAAGTCAGTAATAACTTACCATCGGGTGGACTGTAAGTTTATTTGTGATTTTAGTTTCTAAAAAAAAGATACCTATATTCATCGATCACTAATATAAAACTTTTCTATTAGTGATCGATGCCTACATTAACTAAATTCTTTTAAAAAAAGATACTCACACAGCATCTTGACTTGCACTCAGACTGAATACTTGTTTGTTACTTCTATAAATGGTAAGGCACATGAAAAATTGCGTGCTTTTGCCCCCTCAAAAACAATAAAAAGATTTTTGTGAAAAAGTTGAACGAAATAAATTAGTAGAAGCTTTAATTTTATTGTAGCTTACTTTAAATATACCATCCTTTTTCGGTCACAGCGACTGCTGTTCATAAGGGGGCGGCCCCTATTCCGGTAATTTATTATCCTTGTACTATAAAGTAAAAATATCATTAAATTATAAATTATCTTCGTAGCCCTTTTTGCGTTCCTTGGTCATTTTTATTACTCCAATAAAAACTTATCACATTTTAACAATAAACGTAAAATCACAAGATATCATTAAATGTTTGTTTTTTACGTGATTGAGCCACGCTGGAGTCAAATGATCGGCTGGACCGGTGTAGGACCACGCTTTCACAGAATACCAGCGTAAAACACCAGCTCAATGCTGCTGGTTTTGTATGGTGAGTGTAGTAAGCCGGAGACACTTTTACGGGAAACGAGGCATTTCATATTAGTCCTCAGGGTCGCTGAAGACGCATCTACTGTCAAGTTATCTACCCTTGCAGTGTGTGGTAGAAATATTCACAGTGAGCTATCGACGTTTTATGCGTCCAGTATAATAACGGTTTCAGGGTCTTGTTGGGGCTACCCCGATTTTGCAGTGCATCAGGCATGTCTGAAGAAACGCATATGTATGACTACTACGCCATTATAAGAAAGAAAACAGCCTCGTTGCTCGGCAGGGTGCGGACTAACCGCCTCTGTTTATTTGATAAGGCACTTGTATTAAGAATTAGATTTAGGAACTTACATAAATTATAAGTTTCATATTTACTAATATATTATAAGGATTACTTGTATATCTGAAATAAAACTTTATTATTATAATATTATTATTATAAGAAATTTTCTGCCAGAACAATTCTAACGCTCCGCATCTCTCGCACTTTGTGTATACATTTTGTACTAGACCCCGCCTAATGTAAGAATTTTGCCAGACCAACCGTCCATTTCATACTCTCGCGAGATGCATGCAAACCGGACGTCAGAAATGTATCTCTTTAGGTCTTAAGTACCTGTTCTAGGGAGGACGTTGTTATTACAACGAAAAACTACGACGCAGCTACGAAATGCTTCTCACCGGAAAACGATTCACAAAGTTACAAATTCGCAGAAGAACACTGTATTTTTGACGATACTTGGTTCACTCTAATACGAATATTTATATGAACTTTATAATACGGCTACTGCTTATCAAAAGTCCACTAAAAATAAGCTTTCCTTATAGATTTCCTTAATGATATAATTGCCATAGTTGGCACGCTTGGTGACGGGTTGGCGACCGCCATTTTTTATTTTTTAGTTGATATGAACACGATTCATTTTGATTTTTAATAGAAGATGTTTTACGTGGTAGAGCCACGCTGCAGCTATATTATAGTTGTAGCACGAATGGGTCGGCCCGACTGGGACAGGACCACGCTTTCACAAAATAACAGCGTAAAATACCAGCGTAATGCTGCTATGTTTCGTATGGTGTGTGTGTAGAGAGAGAAAGAGAGAGAGAGAGAGAGAGATTTTACTGGAATCGAGGCATTCCATCTTAGTCCTCAGGGGTGACAACGCATTTGCATTATGATCCTTAGTTGATGATAAATGGGGATATCTATGAGCCACAACATTCACTTACCATCAGGTGGGTTGTGTGCTCGTTTGTCACCCAACGCTATAAAAAATGTAGATGTCTATGGGCCATAGCATCCATTTAACAACTGATGGACTTGTAGCGGCGCTGTCGTCGCACCACTAGCACACCAAAACACACCGAAGCCTAAATCGCGCTATTAACGCGAATTTTTTTTGGCCGGGTCGGGCCAAAAAAATCATTTATTGAGATATTCCGTTAAGAAATTCTCAGTAGCTACCCGGAGTCAAGAAGTTAGCGGCGTCTCACCCCCGTGCCTTGGAAAGCACATTAAGCCGTTGGTCCTACGCCTGATCTCGGTTTACCGTCCCATCGGATTATGAGAGTGAGGCAGTAGAGAGTGCACCTGTGCTTGCGCCTCCACTTAAGCACTATAATCCTGTTCTGCGCCGATGGCTGGTCGCCGTTGAGGCTAGCCACCGTGACCGAAATTCGGTCTGGGGGATATTATTATTATATCAAAGATCATCCTTGATGTAGCAGTCGTATATATAACTACTGCTCATTCGGGACGTAGTAATGATAATCAGTTTATGAGATTTTCTGTCGAGAAATTCTCAATAGCAGCCTGGAGTCAGAAAATTAGCGGAGTTTCCCCCCCTCGTGTCTCGGAAGGCACAAGTATATACCTTTACGCTGTGTAATCCTGTCCTGCGCAGATGGCTAGACTCCGTTGAGACTGGTCTACGTGATCGAAATTCGGTCTGGAGTACATTATTATTTATATTATATAAAAATTGTGGACTACAACCACGGACGAAAAAAGATTTTACTCACTGAACTATACCACTGTTCATAAAGAAGATTATACACATAGGCTACACAGAATAAACAAACTGACAAGTTTTACGGATTTTATCGCGAATATTAACCTAATTTAAATCCTTTCCTTTTCTAGTACATTACAGCAACCTCGGTCAAAGGGGGCTAAGGTGTTCAACGTTCCAATATCATAGTTAACCACGGCTATCTTCAGTTTAAAATTACCAATCCGATAATTTTTGATCCGATCTACTCAACATCTCAATTATATGACTATGGGTGTTGTAAATGACTCGAAACACCGGGAATTTAAAATACCTAAGTTAATATACGCGATAAAATCCATCCATTTCAACTTGACATTATATAATAAATGCCTCCATTACTTCGCACTTATTTAGTGCAAATTGAATACTCTGTTGCATAAGTCTGGTGACACCTGCTTGAAAGTCACGTTTATTGTAATGTGCCAGGATTATGTAAAGTGACGAAGGTATGACGTCTGAGCTTGAAACTTATCGTCGTTGGGCGTCAAAAGGGCTTAGATTACGGATCAGGCGGGATAAACAAGCTGTAGGTATATATCAAATATTTAATTCAGAGCTTAAAGGTATAGGAGGTTTAAGATAGAATATTCAACCTTTTTATTTCAAGAGATCAGTCTTGACGGAGACCAATCGTATCATGGGAAAATCCCATGTCCAAGACTTTTAAAGAAGAAAACCAGATATCCAATCAATGGCCAAGAATATTGCCATTACAAAAATCAATTGCAAACGTTGATATAACTCGGCGTAATAATGATGCCACACTAATGCATCAAACGCCTCACCAACCTGGTTAATTAATTGTACAATTGTGCGACTCGCTTTTATAGTCATGAGGATATAGATACATAGTATTAATATATCCTTTGGTATAGGACAACAGCTAACACAGTTCTATACATAAATCTACTACTTGTTTATGATATCCTGGTACTTGTCTTGGTTACTTAGAGAAAATAATTAAAATTAAGATTTCCGTTTGTTGACTAGTCACATGATTCTATCTCTGAATCTCATCGACTATCTCGTTTAAGTTCGTCTAAGTCGTGTAAGACTATCTCGTTAGTAAACGTGACTGCTGTTCATGTGGTATCCGAGTTTGAATCTCGGGTGCGAACAAGAATCAATTATTGAAATTTTCTGCCATGTCAGTGTCAGCTCGGAGTCAGAAAATTAGAGGTGTTTCACCCCGTGGCTCGGAAAGCTCCTGATCTCTCACCAGTCGCATCGGATTCTGTCCCATCTGATGAGATGAAGCAATATGAGCAAGGGAATAAAGAGTGCACCCGTGCTTACGCACACACTCATGCACTATAATCCTGCGTAGATTTCAAGTCTCCGTTGAGACCAGCCGCAGTGAGAGAAATTCAGTCTCGAAGACAATTATTCTTATCTCTTCATTATCATTGACTTGTGAGCCTTCTTATTAAGATAATCGTTAATGTCTTATTTCACCACCCTTTAAACCGACCGAAACATGATAATATTGCACATTAGATCATGATATAGTAGAACAACGAGCACTGTGTAGTACCTACAGTCAGTTTTTTACATTAATATTATATAGGGCTATATTTATATGATTGGCAGTAGCATCTTTCTGATAACAAATGAAAAAATATAAACAACTACAGTTGCCAACTCACTTGTCAAGCGTGGCAAATATGGCAAACATCCAACCTATGAAGCGGTTTGTGCTAAAGGCCTAAGCAATGGTATTGGTTACGATCATTTTAATAAATACCATACTAGTAAATAATTTCTTGTTTCAGATAAAGCAACTGTGCGAGAGAGAGAAAGAGAAGTGTAAGTTTTTTTATAATGGAATAATAATAACAAACGAACCCACAGTTAACCTGGTAGTAATTAGATACTGATACCGATAGATATATTATACAAATATAACATCAGATGCGCTTCCATCCGGGTTAAGATGAAATGCCGTCGTTTTCAGTAAAAAGTGTATTCGGTTCTCTACACTCGTCGTACGAATAACAGCAGCTTTATACTTCTATTTTACGCTGGTGTTCTGTGAGTACCTTCTTAGCCTTAACTTGATATAATATACTTTTAAGATAATAATAGTTTAAATAATATTTTCTTATTATTTTATGTCGTGCAAGAGCCGTGTAAGCCTATATTAATTAAATTCGCGGAAAGGTGTAAGCCGTAGCATAGATATCGCTTTACAGAAAAGCTTCCTAATTCTTATTCATGCATTTGCAAGTAGTATTAACGTGTCCGTGTTGGAGAGCTGAATAAATAAAAAAATTATAAAAAAAACAATAAATGATTATTCTTTCTTCGCAATACAAATATTAATCATTTCAATTATTTATTTGGTGATTGTATTGTATAATATCTTAAACGTTTATTAATAATATTTAACGCAAAAAGCAATTTATCTCTGACTAAATTAATTTACTTTGACTAAACAAGAAGTTTTGTTACTATCGGGCCAGATGAGGGCAACACAGACCTCCATAGAATTTTCTGTTGACTGACACTAAACTTTACCAAGAGGGCAAGTCACTTGTCAAGCGCAAGTGTTTTAAAGTGAACTAAGTTCAGCTTTAGCACGGAACAGATTGTTCTATACCTATAGGCGTTTCCATGAATAAATGAATAACCGTAGAGCCGCAGACATAGTATTCTCTATCTTCGTGAATAACCCATGATTGCGACCATGTTAGGCTTTGTAGTTATTATACGAATACTACAAATTGAATAAAACTAAGTTTTAATAATTTTATCGCGTGCGTTTTAACATACGTATCCTCAATTGAAATGTATGTGCGTTCCACCGTACACCATTGAAAACTAATAACCTCATAACCGTAAAGAAGAAAGGTCTCCGATTCTAATATAGCTGCAGCATAGCTGTACCACCTTTAGATAAATTAATCCCACCAAAAACATTCTGTAAAAAGCTAGCCGAGTCTCGATGGAGCTGCTTGTTTATCTCTAAAAAGTAATGAAATCTAGACAAAGTCGTGCCAAGTCTAAGCTTCCTTACTGCGATTTCTTTATTATTATAGTTAATGTTGTGTGACTTGGCCGTTGAAGGGTACACAAGGGTACAAAATCAGGTGCTACATGACACCCTTGCACCAATCTGTCGCCAGAACCGCTATCCATTGACGATGGAAAATTGCCACTTGGAAAACGTTGATTGAATAACCAGTCAATTGTAGGCGTCAAATCGACCACCGATCTAACATAAAATAGACGTACAGACGGACTTCTATCAATGATTCGAAGTCCGCCTGTACTGGAAATAATTTTTTATACTGTTTGTTTCAGGCTCGCCCATACAAAAGTATTATTGAAATACGCAGCTTTATCAAGCCTACAATTGACTGGTTATTCAATCAACGTTTTCCAAGTGGCAATTTTCTATCGTCAATGGGTAGCGGTTCTGGCGACAGATTGATGCAAGGGTGTCATGTAGTACCTGGTTTTGTACCCTTGTGTACCCTTCAACGGCCAAGTCACACAACATTAACTATAATAATAAAGAAATCGCAGTAAGGAAGCTTAGACTTGGCACGACTATGTCTAGATTTCATTACTTTTTAGAGATAAACAAGCAGCTCCATCGAGACTTGGCTAGCTTTTTACAGAATGTTTTTGGTGGGATTTCACTTCTTTTTGTAAAAACGTGGCCACATTGATTTATTTTATTAGATTTTTCTTATTTGACACATTCTTTTTCTTTTTAGGAGTAATTTTTTTATTATTACAAATCTTTCTTTTCTTTTTTTCCTGTTCTGATTCTTGTACTGTAGCAACAGTTTTTCGTATTGCCCATTCGCGTTCATTATTTATTCTTTTAAACGGTTTAGACGGTTTAAAATCTGAAAGATCGGCGCGGTATTTACGCCTAAGCCGGTTGTATTTGGTGATCGCTGAAGCTTGAGCTTTTATACTCTTGAAGTCAACATTTATGAGGTGCATCCCATGAAGATTGGTTACTCGTGAAAGCGCCACGTAGGCTTGGCCACAAGTGAATATGGAGGCGCCAATGTCCATGAGGGCATTTTTTAGACTTAGACCTTGGCTCTTGTGAATTGTTAGTACATACGCCACACAGATTGGGAATTGTTCCCTATACACATATGCCCAGGGTATGATCTCAAATTTTGACTTTATAGGCAATAATTCGTGAATCAAATTATTAGCGAATTTTACTAACAATTGTTTAGGCTTTGTTTGGTCTTCCGGGTCCCACCTCACTTTTTGTACAACGCCTAATGACCCATTCACTAAACCTAAACTAACATCAATATTTATCCTAAGCATTACTTTAGCTCCCTCTTTAATGATTATAGTTTCTTCCAGTCCAGCAGTCATCGACGCATCATCTTCATATTTTTGTAAACACGCCCGGGCTTTCGTTATCATACATTTTGAACAATCCAAGGAATCTTTAGCAACTAACTTTATCTCGGGGTGCGGAATCGCTTTTAACATAGCATTATTTAACTGCATACACATATTTCTAGTCGGTAGTAAACAAATAGTATCTTCTGGTAAGTCTAGTGTAATTTGTTTATTTAACCTTTCTCCTACTGCGCCCGCCGTAACAAAAAAACAGCTTTGTTACCTCAGCTGGCGGCACTTGTTATAAACATTTATGTTTCTCACTTATGTTTAAAGAGGTTTTTGTTACAGTTATTTAAAGCCGATAAGATTTTTGATAAGTAGAAATAATAACCATAACATCTAAATGTTTATTTTATTTTGTACAGCTCTTTGCTTCTAACGGATCTTGATAAAGTGTACTTACTGACAACAAATTTTATTTTGTGAATGAAATATCGTAAGTTTTTATTTTATTTTTATGTCCTTACAATCAACACAACATATTCTTCCTAAATGAAGACGAAATTATGCATGTAATAATTATAATAATTCTACTTTTTAACTTGCAAACATTTGCTAAAAATTCGACAATAGACAGTTTGCGCGCGCTTTGTAACCTCATTTTCAAAACGATTTTGTGTATATTATAGCGTCTTCCTTTATTTTTCTTATACAATCATACAGATATGACATTTAGCAATTCCTAGTAAAAGTATTTACAATGGTATTCGAATAAGAAATATACTATTATTATCTTATTAGAAATCTTGACCCTTTTGAATTGTTCGCGTAGAGGTTTTTTTATTCTACTTTTTTATCAATTGAAACATAAAAAGTTACTGTTGTTGTAACTTAGATCATTCAAAAACATTACGTAGTAAAGATAAATAACATTACTTACAGTTTTTTGAAAGAAAATCTAACTAAAATCGCAATCACAAAACTTCAACGATTACGCAACTAACAGCACCAACAGCATAAAAGCCAATGGCTGTTATATTTGATTTTGTCCATGTAACCGAGTGAATATAATTCTTCAGAATACTCTTTAGTTCGTTCAGAATCGAATGAAATAGTGTTGAATTGAAAATATACTGTATTTTTTTATCATTTAATGAAGAAAATAGCAGCACGTAATGCGGACATGAATTCATGTCCGCGGTACTCAACGTGGAGATGAATTCATGTCCACGGTACCTTAAAGGAATTTGAGTAATGTTCGAGTAGAATAAAGTTAATCGTTCGACTATTTTTTCTTGTAAACTTGTAAGTATAAGTATAAAAGCCAATCTAGTGTTATCCAGAGTTTTCCTTTTATTTATATGCGTATTAAAAGCAGAAGGGGAGGCATTCGCCCAGCAGTGGGACGCTATAGGCTAGATTAAATTAGATGTGTCCCACTACGCTGGATTTTTGCAATGACAGTAGATTTTTATGTACCAACGGTAGAAGGGGGCATTACCATATCTCTAATACAGCTGAGACCAGCTGAGGTTACTTCATCAGATACTTTAGACCTTCGATTTTTGACATCAAATGAAGCGGCCCACCAAGTTGAATGTTATTTTGTAAAGGCGGTATGTCGATCTCTTCTAATAGTTTGGTTGGGCTCTTGTGTTTTCTAATCAGGGTCACCAGGTACTCCAGATGTTCGATTATCCTAGTTTTTATAGTTTTCCCTTTATGTGGCCATTAAACCCTAACTCTGTACCAAATTTCAGCTCTCTGAGTTTATGGGAAGTACTAGTTCTATTCTGATGATCATGAGTGAGTGAGTGAGTGTCTAAAATGCGAAACTTTGCTTTCGCTTAACTTCAGAACTAAATGACCTACAGGCTTGAAATTTTGGATTTTAAGTATGTGATTATAGTTTACTGGATGACGAAAATTTCTGCGTTATGGTATTATCCAAAGGTTCTCAAATAGGGGCCAGAAAATGCAGCGAAATGGTTCCAGTAAAGGATGGTACGGCAGTGTTTGCTTCGCGCTCGACTTGGCGGGGGCACTGCCGTGCCCCTGATAAAGCATATTTACTTTGTAGCAAAATAACTCGAACTTGTCCATACACCGACGCCAGGTATTTGGATTTATGTAACCTCGCTTAGGAACTTTGTAATTGAAATAAAGTGTAATCTATATATGTATTAATACGTGAAGAGAAAACGGTGAGTGAGGGTTGGCATAATTGTATTATATATTATGTATTACTAATATAATAAATAAAGCATTCATTGTTTACATTCACGCTACCATTGTCAAACTGTCTGTCGATTGTTAGCGTTTATACTGCCAATATCAAATACGTAATAGTCTGTGGTCAAACAGTCGCACAGAGTGCGAATTGTCACAAAAGAATTTCGAAATTTTTCCAACAAATAATTACTGACAGGTTGGCAGAATGAGCTGTAAATTTTGTGTGATTTCAAATGCTTCCAATAATCTGTCTGTGTACGTATGTATGTGTGTAAGTGTATGTTGGGGCAAAAAAGTATTTATTTTATATTTTGCGTAGTAGATATGTGTTTTTTTTTATATTTTGTTGCTTAAAATACAATCCTAATAATTTTATTGCTGACGGTTGAATTTCCATCACTGGGCAACTACTAGTACGACTCCGTGGCGCAGTGGCTGAACAATGAATAGCAATGCTGAGTGCCACGGGTTCGAATCCTGTATGCTTGTCTTTGTGAAATTAGTTTTTGTTGACTACCTCTACGATACAGGAGAAAATCCTAGTGCGAGGTAAAGTTTAAAAAAAACAACAACAACAACCGGTATTTATTATGAAGTATAGCGTACATAACGAATGGTAACAAAAATTACTAAGTGCATAGGAACTCTATGAATAAAGTCACATGAAACTAGAAGCATTATTTGCGGGTGGTAGGTATTCAATTTACAAGTAGTCAACAAGTAAAAGTTTTGACATAAATAAATGCTCATGGTGGCTCAGGTTTGTAATTTATAGGGAAGGGGTTTGTTCAGCAGTGAACTTGAGACGGGCTGTAATAATGATAAAGAGAAATTTCGATAACTTCAGGTGATCTTTAATCAGTTATCTTTTTACTAGGTACAGGTCTCTTTTTATTTCTGCGAGGTTCTTATTCGTCGCCAGTACCAGGGTATTTTTTATAGAAAAAGGGTGACAAATGAGCACACCATATCCATTGCCCATAGATGTATCTACACGTACCCTCGATTAAAAATTTAAATGCAGATACGTTGTTGTCGCTTATAATTAAACGTTTTCATTAAAAAAGGGTCTCCGGTTTTCTACACTCATCATACGAAACACGGAAGCATTAAGCCGATATATCAAGCTGGTGTTGCAGCACGGGAAGCCGTTATTCTTGTGCATGATCTCTCTTCAGTCGTGCCTGATTACCGTCTCATCGGACTATGTTTGATTCAATTAAAAGGAACTAGAGAGCTCACCTGTACTTGCACGTACACTCGTGTACTGTAATTCTGTCCTGTGCAGATAGCTAGTGTCCGTTGACCGCTGTGACCAAAATTTATTCTAGAGGACTTTACTAGGTGTAACTTGGGAGTAGTGTTTATTTCTTATGATTAAGGATTTACTCATTGCTCATGGCAAGACCCAGCGGTGCAGAGCATTTCCGACTGGCAGACCGTATGGAAGGGGAAGCTCCACGGAAAGTTCTACAAGGCTTTACATGAGCATTTCGTAGACTTAGTAGCCTCTCTCACCAGCTACGTTTTGGTGATCTCTTTGGAAAAATCGAAGGTTTCGTCTGTGCGATACAGGATCAGGTTATTGAGACCAACAACTATCGTATTTTAGTATTAAACACAAAACAAGTTCAATAAGCTGTAAACGAAGCAGTTTAAAGCACATTGAAATTAAATATAACCTTGGCGGTGACATTGGAGAACTGCCAAACACATGAAGTTATATTGTAACCAATTTGCTCAATGTCCCAAGATGGCAGCCTTTGTATTGACATCGCGTCGTAAACGAGGCTTGTGTAATGGACAGTCACACTTAAAATTGATAACATTGAAAACACAATATTACAGCATATTATTTTATACGTAGTAGTTTACTTCATCTGAGGTGGCAGAACCACGCTGCGGCTATATTATTGTTGTAGCACGAATAGCTCAGCAAATGGGTGGTGGGAATGGGTCACAAAACACCAGCGTGAAATAGAAGCTAAACTAAGCTCTTTATACTGGAAACGAGGCATTCTATCTTAGTTCTCAGGGTGATAACGCATTTGTATTTTGATTTTTAATTGAAGACAGATGTAGGTGTCTATAACCGCAGCATCTAATTACCATCACTGTGTGCTTCTTTGTCACCCTTGTACTAAAAAAATCCAGTGGATTTCGTAAAAGAAAGGGATAAACGAATGGGAGATGGGCAGTAGTATTTTTCTAATAACAAATCAAAATAAATAATAAAAAAGCCAATGTTCAGCTGTGGACATTTGACAGGTTGGAATAAATGAAGACTGAAAAATGCATTATAAAAACATTCAGGCTACAACCGGAGAGATTAAGATCCAGTGGACTTTAGCGACCCAAAGGAAAAGAACAAGAATCAACAACAAAGTAAAGACCAAATATTCTGAATTATGTCAGAGTTTTAATTTCTTCAAATGAACTTAATTAAAATTCTAATAGAATCTGCGAGCTTAACTGCGATTGCCTCAAGCAAGGTTTAAAAGATGACCCAGCCGGTTCAGAGTCAGCCGTCTTACTTAAATAAAGCGATTAATTTGTCTTAGACTAATCCTTTTCTGCGGGAATCGGCTACCTCAGCTAAGGATTTATCACTATAAGCGATCATATAATCACCCCGATGGAAAGTCATCACTCACTCAGAATCACTGGCCTAGATTAATACTGACACTGTGCACACTCAGCATTTCTTCACGTTTTGTCTACGCCTGTGATTTTTGTCATTTATAATTTATTTTTCTCTAAAAAGGGGCCTAGATTATATCTATAGAATAGCGATGACAAACAAGCACATATTCCACCTGATAGTAAATGGATACTGTGGCCTAAAAAAAACTATATTTATCCTGTATTAAAAATCAAAATGCAGTAAAAAAGATGTCCGGGTCTCGACACTCACGATACGAAACACAACAGCACTGAGCTGCTATTTTACAATGGTATTCTGTGAGAGCGTGGTCCTTTCCCAGTCGAGCCGACCCATTCATGCTACTACTATAATATTTTTTTAATTTATAGGATAGGGTGACATACTAGCACACGGTTCACTTGATGGTAAGTGGTTGCTGCGGCCCATAGACATCTACATCTATCCTCGATTACAAATCAAAATGCAGATGCGTTGTCATCCGTGAGCACTAAGATGGAATACTTCACTTCCAGTAAAAAGGGTCTCCGTTTCTCTACACTCACCATACGAAACACAGCAGCATTAAGCTACTATTTTACGCTGGTATTATGTGAGAGCGTGGTCCTTCCCCGGTCGAGCCGACTCTACTATACTACTAACTAAACTGAACTATACTACTATATAGCTGCAGCGTGGCTCTACCACGTTTAAAAAATGTACTTTTTACAAGAGGTATTTTTATAAAAAATATACTATTATTAAATTTATAAAATATAAAATTAAATAATAAGGACGTCATTTTCAAGTACAGGACACCATTTAAAGATATACATAACGTAAGTTGAAATATGGTATTGCATGGCCTGTGAATATAAAGATTAGCAATCTTCTAGAAAGATTACTGGTCTTAATAGCTTCATATGTTTCACACTTATTGCTTTTCTTGTGTTTTATTAGTTATAGTTATAATTTAAAAAAAACATAATCAGTGAGATCCTCTATCGGCTCAAACGTCAATAATAATTTCACATCAACATTTTTTAATTTAGCCGGTGATTAATTTAATGCTACTGGCTGGTTTATTCTTTGAATAAATTAAAAAGTCAAATAATAAACTCTACCAATGTTTTTGTTTAAATTCATTAATATATGTTGTTTTCTTTATTATTTTAATATATCACTTTATATTGTTGTATACGAAGTATGTTAAAGTACATATAAATATTTTTAAACTCCCTGTTTCTTAACAAAACAAGCCACAATGCAATAATATGTATTCAACAATTTTACTCTATTGTTTTTGTTAAATACCAGAGAATATAAGTTTGCAGGGATAATGAATATATCATCATCATCATCATCACAGCCCTTCACAAATCCAATAAAGAACATAGGCCTCTCCAAGGGAAAGCCAGCTAGCACTGTCCTGAGCCACCTGCATCCATCGACTTCCTGCATGTCTTACCAGGTCGTCACTACATCTAGTGGGAGGTCGCCCTACACTTCGCCTACCGGTACAAGGCTACGTCGGTTATTGGTTCTTCGAGATATTATGTGGCCGGCCCATTGCCTCTTCAGCTTAGTAATCCGTTGTCTATATGTCCTTTCTTATACTTAAATGAGTTCTATAAGATTATTTTTAGTTAATTAACTCTGCCTTCACAATTTGAACTTAGCAACTTGAATTGAGGATTCGATTTAATAATTCGAACATTTGTTTTTCTTTTATTTGGGTTTATTTTTATGGAGTGATTAGCCGATCTTTATATTTTTTTTATAGAAGAGGGGGCAAACGAGCCCCCGTGCCCCGAGCACCTGATGTTAAGTGACTACCGCCGCCCATGATCAACCGCAACACCAGGAGAATTGCGGGTGCGTTGCCGGCCCTTTAGAAAGGAGTAAGCTCTTTTCTTGAAGGTCCCCAGGTCGTATCGGTCCGGAAAAATCGCCGGTGATAAACTATTCCACAGAGAGGTTGTACGTGGAAGAAAAATCCTTGTGAAACGTACAGTGGTGGACCGCCAAGCATCCAGATGGTGTGGATGGTATCGGGACGTTTGCCGTGTCGTGCGTTCACGAAATTTGGCGGCTGGGATTAATCCGAACAATTCCTCAGAGCACTCCCCGTGATAGATGCGATAAAATACGCAAAGAGATGCAACATCTCTTCGCAACGCCAGTGAATCGAGCCGATCGGAAAGCACTCGGTCGTCGACGATTCGAGCCGCTCTGCGCTGGATGCGGTCAAGTGGAAGGAGCTGGTACTGGGGAGCCCCAGCCCAGAGATGGGAACAGTATTCCATGTGCGGCCGAACCTGCGCCTTGTAAAGTTGCAGGCGGTGTGCCGGCATGAAATACTGTCCCGCTCTGCTGAGCACGCCAAGCTTTTTAGAGGCCAATTTGGCCTTCCCTTCCAAGTGACCACGAAACTGCACGTCACTCGATATGTCGACGCCGAGGATTCCGATACTGGCTGAGGCAACAAGGGGAGTGCCTTGAAACTGAGGGGATACGACAAAGGGGTTCTTTTTAGCGGTTAACGCGCAAACTTGTGTCTTCTGGGGGTTAAACTGGACTAGATTTAGTCGTCCCCAATCCGAGACTCTGTTCAGCAAAGACTCGACTTCAGACACAAGTTTGTCCCGGCACTCGGAGACGTTTTGCCGAGAAATATTGGCTCGGCCGGTGTAAAGAGCATCACCAGTGCTGTCATCTGCATAGCAATGAATGTTACGGGTATGCAACATATCATTGATATGCAGAAGAAACAGCGTTGGCGATAGCACGCAGCCCTGTGGAACACCAGCATTAATAGGCTTGCAATCGGAGCTTGCACCGTCTACAACGACCTTGATGCTCCGATCTGCAAGAAAGCTGGTGATCCAATCGCACAATTTCTCGGGAAGCCCATAGGAAGGGAGCTTCGAAAGAAGCGCTTTGTGCCAAACCCGATCGAAGGCCTTCGCAATGTCCAAACTAACGGCCAATGCCTCCCCCTTGAACTCTACTGTCTCCGCCCATCTGTGAGTGAGGTAGACTAGAAGATCACCAGCTGACCGACCACGGCGAAAACCGTATTGGCGGTCACTAATCAGCTGGTGATCCTCAAGGTACCTCATGAGCTGGCAGTTTACAATGGACTCCATTGTTTTGGAGAACAAGGAGGTGATGGCGATTGGCCGGTAGTTGGACGGGTCTGAGCGGTCACCTTTTTTAGGGATCGGGTGGACGAAAGCCGTCTTCCATGATTTTGGGACTACGCCTAGGGAGTAGGAGTACCGGAAAAAACGCGTTAAAACCGGTGCCAACTCTGGAGCACACGTCCTCAGCACAATTGGGGGGATTCCGTCAGGCCCACTCGACTTGTGGATGTCCAGGGAGAGGAGTGCTTTGCGAACCGAGCGCTGTGTGAACTGCACTTCCGGCATGGAGCACTCACACCGCGGGATGTTCGGCGGCGTACTCCCCCCGTCATCGAGAGTCGAGTTAGACGCAAAGAAGGAGCCTAGAAGATCGGCTTTCTCCTTTGCAGTATGGGCCAGTGAGTCGTCCTCCCTGTGCAGAGATGGAAGAGATGGCTGACAGAAATTCCCCTGGACAGCCTTGGCGAGAGACCAGAATGCACGGGTTCCAGAAGGAAGGCGAACTAGTTTCTCGCCAATTCTGCCTATGTGCTCTGACTTTGCCTTGGCAATGACTCTTTTGAAGGACCTAGAGGCGGAATTATACTTCTTTTTTAGAGCGCTGGTGTTTACATCCCGGGACGCTGATGCATCAACCCAGGCTTGATAGCACTCCTGCTTATAGCATGATGCTATTTTACAGGAGCGACCAAACCATGGCTGAGATTTGCCTCCAATGGGCACCACAGAGGAAGGAATAAAAAGTTCCATACCCTGAAGTACCACATCAGTAACAGAATCCGCAACAACGTTGGGATCATCCGGCGAGAAGCAAACCCGCCCCCAAGGGTAGGATGCAAAGAAAGACCGCATCCCATCCCAATCGGCTGACCTATAGTGCCAAACACGGCGGCAGCCTGCAGAATCCAACCGCGATTTCAGCGTGAGTGGCACAACACTCCGGACCAGACAATGGCCCGAGGAGCCTAAAGGGGCGTCGACGGAAATCTGATATCCGTCCGGGTGAGAGGTCAGCAGAAGGTCCAACAGGGAAGGTGCATGATCCTCCACATCTGGAATCCGCGTAGGCGAAGTAACCAGTTGTGTGCAAAATCATGAACAGATCTCCCCGCATGATCGGTTAAACGTGAACCAAGCCATTTGGCGTGATGGGCATTAAAGTCGCCGAGGATCACGATCTCTGCGGAGGGGATCTGCTGTAGCAACGAATCTGCAGCCATTTGGACGTGGTCGAAGAGTCGGTCTGTTTCGGCATTACCGCTATGGGACCTATAGAGGCACCCGTAGACGCGCGGATGGTCGTCGCTGTCTACGCGTATCCAAAGGATGGAGAGGTCTGAACTTTCAAGACTGCCAAGGCGTCGAGAACAGATGTCCTCTCTGACGTAAACGCAAACTCCAGCCCAAGGCACAAAGGAGTGTTCCAGTTTGTACCCCGGGTAGGAGAGATACGAGACATCAGCCGGAGAGGACACCTGCGTCTCGGTCAGAAAGAGCAGAGCCGGCCTCGCCGTCTCGAGATGGTAGTGGACGGCGTTTAGGTTAGAGTGAAGTCCCCTGATATTGCAGAAATTCACGGACAGCGTGGCAGGGGTCGCCTTGGTCTTGTTGCTCCGTTTGCCCCGAGCAACTGCTCGGGGCAAACGGAGCAACAAGTAGTCTTGAGCGGAATTTCGCCCCCCCTAGAATACGCGGGGCAGCCTGAGCACCCACGCTCAGAAGTGGAGAAACATGGTCGTGGATGCTCAGCGAGGGATTCTCCAGGGGTGCTGGTACCCTCCTGGGGTAGTCTATCTTTATTTAATTCCGCTACCATGTTGATGGGGGGGGGGGGGGGATTTGGGCCTCCGGCCACCTGCACTCACCAGACGAAACGCGAAAGCAGAGCTTCCACTTCACGCCGGTATTCTGTGAGGTCGTGGTACCACCCTGGTTTGAGCCGGCCCATACGTGCAACAGCAAAGCCGCCGCATGGCTCTACCACTGTTAAAACAACAATAAAATAACAACAATATTCAAAATGAGTGCAATAAAATAACAACACTGTTGTATTGTTATTTTATTGCACTCATTTTGAATTCCTTAATTTATAGTGTCATATATATTTCTTTTATTTTTAACAAAAGTGAGAATTCTTTAATTTCGTCGGCTTCAAGAACATCAAGACCGAAGCTATGTCCAGGCACGGGTTGAATCAGTTATTGTGTCATTGACCCGACAAACTATTTCCAACTTTAAAATAAATTGAATTTTTTTTATTATATATCACAAAAACTAATTAAATTTTAATTAACATTATTTTAGGGTATCATCCAGTAAGTCTTCGTTGATGTCGATGTTTTTATAAAACTTTAAATTACCAATAAAGGGACATAAGGAAGAAGCAAGTTTTATTGAGAAACTAGTGATCTGCCATGACTTCGCACGAGTGATTTCTGGATCTCGACAACAGCGCTACCTACCGGATCTAGAGTTGAATCTAAACGATCCAAGGACGCACTCAAATAGACACGAATTCATCAAAATCGTTAGAGCTGTTTTCGAGTATTAGCGAGACTAATCCACGGCATTTAATTTTATACTCGAGTACATTAGATATGTCTCTAATCCTCTTCAATTATATCTTATCTGCGGAAGATTCGTAGTCACCTTAGTGGCGACGCTACTCTTGTATTCCATGCAAACATGATCCTTTGCCACCCATTCGTGCTGCCAAATATAGCTTCAGCTTCACACGTGGTAGACTTATGCTGCATGTATATTATGGTTGTAGCACGACTGGGTAGAGTCGAACGGGGAAGGACCACGCTCACACAGAACACCAGCATAAAATAGCAAGTCAAAGATTGTCTATTTGTCAGTTGTTAGTCAGTTTTTTATTATTAATAGTTTATTTTCTGGAAATATGTTTATAGATATCAGTATCTTAATCTGTTATTTTGTAGTTTCTAGTATTCTTCTAGTTGTCGTTGCGAATAAAGTAATTTCCTCCTTTCTTTGTTTCTAATAATCAGGAAAGAAAAATGTCAAGCTGGCGACTGTAAAGTTGAAAAGAAAAATGGAACTGTGCAACATATTTTGACACAACATTTTCATTCTCTACGTCTTGATTTACGGGCCAAATGAATTTTATAGCTTTAGAAACAATTAACTGCAACTTTCCGCATTCGTGCCAAAAACAGGAAGCAGTGATTGCTTATTGTTTTCGGGATTTGTGAAAAATTACCCGCAAGCGAACGAAATTTCGATTAGTAATATCCAGAATGTACTCCCATTATTTTATTACGATTGGCAATTCATTGAACTGTTTATTGAATCTAAGTGCACGATTTATCATCACTATCGTTACGAGCTTAAGGTTCGTGATAATAAAAACTGCCGATTGAATTACCAAAACTGACCTTTAATTACCGAACACCAATTAAAATTAATACACACTATTTATAATCACACTTAACGCTCGCTCCCTAGCTTCGATGGTATCGCAAATTCAATACTGCCCGATCGCGGCTTTTAACGGCTTTAAATAGGCCTTTTCCACCAAAACATCTAGAATATTCCAGCAAATACCGGTCCCGAACGACTAGGCGGAGAAAGTTCGAGTGTGGATCGAACACTACACATTTAAATAATCGATTTTATCGCGTATATTAATTATCTTTTTTATAAACCCGACATTTCGAACACTATTTTACAGCACCCATAGTCACGGGGACTGAGATGTTCAACATCCAGATGTCATAATTAACCGCGGTTATCACAGATTAAAATTTTAATTTTTGTTTCGATCTACACAGTATGAACTTATAGTATCTTGAAGTCTTGCAGTTTTATGCTTGGGTTGGGATTTAATTTTATTAATTATTGTATCCCAGCAGATTGTAGCACACAGCCATCTTTTCTATTGAAATGAGGATGCTTTTTTATTTCAATAGTTAAGTTAGTTAGTTTAATTCTTCGTGGCGCAGTGGCTTAGCAATGAGTTACAGCGCTAAGGGCCGCGGGTTCGAATCCCGCACGGAACAAGTATTTGTATAGTCTACAAGTAATTGTTGCGTGTCTGGATGTTTGTTCTTATGAAATTTATGTTTGTAAACTTCCCCCACGATACAGGAGAAAATCCTAGGTAGGAAAAAATAGACTCGGGAATCATCCTTGGAAAGAATCGGTGTTTTAGCGAGGATTTGTGGTCATCAAAACTAATGTAGTGACGAGGGTGATCCTGTACGTGTTCACAGACTGCAGACTTCTCGGAGCGTCGATTCTTCACCTCAGTTATATGTTCTTTAACGCGGATTTTTATTGTATATATTGGCTTTTAGTTTGTCCTATGTAAGAAAGACCACATTCACAATCAAGCTTGTACACTCCTGCATCTTGTAGAGAGACATTACACTTGACTGATGGTAAAAACAAACCAATCTTCTTTGGCGGCTTGAAGTACGTTTTAATGAAGATGGCTACATCTTCTTGTCAGTGACTCCTCTGACATATGGCAGTACAGCAGGTACACGCTCGACTGTGGCCAGCTTCGCTCGTTCACTGTGACGTAGGCGCGGGACCCGAAGCTTGTTGTCTTACAAAACTTGCTTGACGTGTTGGAGCTTGGCAGCCATGTGTTTACTGTCACAGATCCCTCGTGCTCTATGAAACAAAGATTTACGCACGGTTACTAACTGTGAAGGATAGTGGTGAGAATCACCGTTCAAATATAGGTTGTGTTGTCGGAATCCTGATAGCACCGTTATCTTTACCTTTACAACCTATCAAATGTGGGGGATGACTATGTTCAGTTGACATTGTCATCCCCCATAGATTACCTAATATGAGTACTTTCCAGAGTTGCCATGCTTGGCCAGCGGGTTGGCAACCATTTATTTTAGTTGTTATAAGTGAGACGCTACAGCCCCATACCCTGTTTTGTTTCTCAGTGTTGCCTCTAACGACACCCACGTGTCGGGTATTGGATATTCTTACACCGCCACTACACGATCACGACACGACACCTACACGACATCCACAGGATTAAAAATAGATGTCAATCCTTTACAATACTACACGGTCGAATAAATAATCAAATAAACAACTTATTTATACATTTTAGTACACAAATGCAATTTAATTTAAAAGGAAAACTGGTTAAATTTTGAGACAGCACAGAGAGAAGCAAATTCAAATTATACGATATGGCAACAATTTTTGGCAGAATATAGCCTTCAGTATTGCAAAGTTATCATCATAAATGGATTATAAAATGTCAAAATTTCCGGCTAGTACTTTATGGGCGATCTAAAATACTTCGACAAAGCCAATTTTATTACATACTTGAATATTCCCTCGAATACGGCCACTTATAAATGGGCTGAATTGAAAGTGTATTTCAATTTTATATCCTCTGTATTACGGCCGCGGCACAAGTGGGTTGGCTAGACCGGGATGGGACATCTAGCATCATAGTTTATTCCGTTTTTTATCTTTTTTAAATTATTTTTTCATTCGGTATTTTATCTTATACCTCAAGGGGCTCAAATTTATTGAATGTTAATTTTTAATAAGTGTTTGTAGGCCACAGCTGTCTACCATTGGGTGAACAACGTGACCATTGTTCACGCATATCTCATTGAAAGAAACATAAACTATTAATAAAATGTCGCGAGTTCTGAGTCGAAATTCTTGCTCCAGTCATCATATGCGCTTAGTGAAATTGACGTTCGTCGGGGTAGTACCAACTTCTCACCTATTTGAGCCGCCAAGCGATCAACTCATGTCGTTCCATCTTATGCCTCTACCTCACAGATGACAGTACAGCCTTCTTTATTTGAAATTGCTTGCAGGTGTCTATGGGCTGCGGAATCCACCTTCGATCGAATAGACTAGCTTGTCACTTCCATATATTATATTAAAGTGAAATAAAATTAATGAATGAATGAAATGAAATGAATGAATGAGATGAATGTTTTTTTAATGTAGATTATTGCATAATATTAGATTATTGTATGAATGATTTAGACTTGAATACTGTGTGGGATAATATTAAGAAAGGTTTGGTGGATACCGCCACCGAAGTATAAGGTGTAAGTAAGAGAACAAATGAAAGGAAAAGTAATACGTTATGGTGGGATGATGAGGTACGGGTGGAAGTCGAATCAAAGAAGAAAGCATGGTTAGATTCACTAGCAACCAAAGCTGGTAATTCTTCTGGTATGAATGATGAGATTGAAAGAAAAAAGGCAGAATTTAGACGTCTAAATAAGAGAGTAAAAGAAGTTGTTGAAAGAAAAAAGAAAGAAAGGACGGATAAGAATGATAGAAGGATATCTGATAATTTCCAGGCTAACATAAAAATGTTCTGGAAACTCGTAAGAACTGCCAGGGGAAATACAAAACAGCCTATAATAAATGCTATAAGAGACGAGAATGGATGTATTCTGAATGATGAAGTTTCGAATTTAAACAGATGGAAGGAATACTTTGAAAGCGTATTTATGAGTGAAGAGTCGTCTGAATTAAATGAACTAGAAATTCCGAAAGAAGTGGAAAGGGGTATGGAGATAAGTGTAGATTAAATAATGAAAGCAATGAAAAGCATGAAAGCAGGTAAGGCAGCTGGATATGATAGAGTATCACTCGAGATGCTAAGGGCTGGAGAGGGAGTGGTGGCAGGCTTGCTGTACACCTTGTTTAATTTATGTTGGGAATTAAAACGGGTACCGGATGACTGGTGTAAAGCAGTTTTCGTTTCCGGTGATCGCAAAGTAAACACGCACGTCAAAGTACTCCGCAAAATAATAACTGTTTTTAGTGTAAAGAGTGTGAAATAGAAGTGTCACAACACGAAATCCACAAAAATAGTCAATAACAAACGATATAAATAAGTGAACAAAACATAAAACAACATTCTGGGAATAAAAAGTGCTATAAAAGTGAACAACATAACCAAAAAATTAAAGAGTGAACGACATAACAGTGCTACCCACATAACCAACAAATTATCAAATAGTAATAACTGTCATTTTGACACTGACATAGCGAGTGTTGCCAGTAACAAGAATATAAACCACCACCATCCTTCCAGTGTTGTCAGTAAATAATCCAAAAAATGGACAAAAGTATGGAAATATTGTTGTTAAAACTAGATGAGAAATTGAACCAACAAACCAAACTCATAACAGAGTCGGTGACGTATAATGTTATGGAGGCATTAGACGAGAAATTAAAAATAATAACTGAAGAAAACATTAGATTAAAAGACAAAATATTGACATTGGAACAGAAACTTATGATCATGGAAAGAGAGAAAAGAAAATACAACTTAGTTTTCTTTGGCATTGAGGAGAATGGAAAATCAGAAGCGGAACTAGTAGACTACATCAAGGACACAATCATAAAAACAGGCACACATTTAAATAGCCAGGAAATCAGCAATATATATAGAATTGGCAAGAATAAAAATGTTAAAAACCGCCCTGTTGTCATCTCCGTCACAACGCTGTGGAAAAAACACATGATTTTGAAAAACAAGTCAAAGCTACCGCCAGGCATCTATATAAAAGAAGATTATTCTAAAGAAGTGTTAGAAAAGCGCAAGCAATTACAAGCCCAAGTGAAAGAGGAAAGAAAGAAAGGAAACATAGCTTTTCTAAAACATGACAAAATAATAGTAAAGAAATCATCAGAAATAAATAGAGAAAAAAGAAAAAGAGAAGACCATGACTCACCTAACTCGGCATCCCAGAAAAAAATCGACTTAAAAGACAATCCAGCTTCTACATCAGCCAAGGGAAAAGAAATCCCAAAACCCAACATACTTAATTACGTTGAAAGAGGAAGATCTGCTTCAATGTCAGAGATTCCAAAAAACCTGTAATGACCACCGGTACTCGAAATCAACTTAGAACAATTAATACCAAAAGTACACATACAACAATTGAAAAATGCACCCCAAGCCAGTTGGTCACCGTGGGGAAAGAAGACCACTACCCTTCAGCAAATGAAACACCTAAAGAAAAAGAAAAAGAGAAACCTAACAATAACAATATACACATAGCCACCCTAAACACACTTTCATTGAGGACTGCAGAAAAACTTCTCGAATTAGAGATAGCTTTAGGTAATATTAAATGGGATATTCTTGGTATGAGTGAAGTAAGACGAATAGGAAACTGCATCGAAGAGTATGACGACTACATTCTGTACTATATCGGTGAAACCAAGGGTCAGTATGGAGTGGGATTTATGGTGAAAAAACATCTAAAGAAACAAATCATAGAGTTCAAAGGCATATCCGAAAGAATAGCTTTACTAAATATACAGATACAAGGCTATAAAAACAAGTGGACTATAGTACAGATATACGCGCCAACAGAAGCAGCAGACGAAAAAATAAAAGATGATTTCTACAACCAACTTACAACTACACTAGAAACTGCCCATAAAAACGTTATCGTCATGGGAGACTTCAATGGGAAAATAGGTAAACAAAAACATGGTGAAGAGACAGTAATAGGAAATTATGGCATAGGAAAAAGAAGCAAGAACGGTAAGAGAATTGTAAATTTGGCCCTGGAGAATAACTTAACCATACTAAATAGCGTTTTCAAGAAAAGAAAAACCAAGAAGTGGACTTGGATATCGCCAGATGGAAATTACCGAAATGAAATTGACTTTATAACTAGTAATCAACCCAAGTTTTTCCGAGATGTTAGTGTAATAAATAATTTCAATTTCAATAGCAACCATCGTATGGTCAGAGCAGTACTATTTCACAAACAACAAAAGAAACAACGAAAACACTTTCACCAGAGTGAAAATACCTGCAAGACTGATACAACGTCTCAAAGCAACGTAACAACCGGAGAAATAGACAAAACACAAGAAATTTACAACATAGAAACAAACAATATTTATAGAAAGAAGAACAAATCAGTAAAAAACAAAAATACACTGAGCTCGAAAACAATAGATCTCATTCAAAAACGAAAAGAACTGCTTAAAAATAGAAGAAATAAAACAACATTACATGAAATTACTGAACTAAGTAAAGAGATAAGTCGCAACATAAAACAAGATAAGTCGAATATAAGAATAAAATGTATCCAAAGACACATTACAAAAACAGGAGGTATCAATAAAGCACTTAAAGAATTAAAAGAAACAACGCTATGGGTCCCGAAAATGAAAAGCAAAAACAATAAGGACGAAACAAGAAGACAGCCAATTTTAAAGATAGCGACAGACTATTATCAGAAATTATACTCTACCGAAAATACCTTAAAATTAAACATAAACCTTGAAGACAAAACAGAAGAAATCCCTCCGATTCTTGAAAGGGAAGTTCAGCATGCGATAGAAACACAGAAAAACGATAAAGCTCCTGGACCTGATCATATAACCAATGAGATGATGAAAGCTACATTGCCAGAAACAACAAAAAGACTAACTAACTTGTTTAATCTTATCCTAAACACAGAATCCATACCTTCACAGTGGACAACAAGCACTATAATACTCATCTTTAAGAAAGGAGATACATCAGACATAGGAAACTATCGCCCAATAAGTCTCATGTCCAACATATACAAGGTGTTCTCAAAAATAATACTGAAGCGCATTACGAAAAAACTTGAAGAACAACAATCAAGAGAACAGGCTGGATTCCGATCGGGCTTTGCAACAATTGACCACTTACATGTGGTAAAACAGCTCATTGAAAAATGTCAAGAATATGATTATCCATTATACATGGCATTTGTGGACTATAACAAAGCGTTTGACAGCCTGGAACATCAGTACATTTGGGAAGCCCTGAAAAATCAAGGAATAGAAAATAAATATATAAGGATAATAAAAAATGTGTATTCCAACAGCAAAGCACGAATCAAACTAGAAGCAGAAGGGGAAATATTTCCAATACACAGGGGAGTGAGGCAGGGAGACCCACTCTCACCAAAACTTTTTTCATCCGTGCTAGAGGAAGTCATCAGGAAAATGGAATGGGACAACATAGGGATTAACATAAATGGAACACATTTAAATCATTTAAGATTTGCAGACGACATAATACTTATAACAGATAACTCGGAAAGTCTTAAAAGCATGCTCCAAGATTTATCATGTGAAAGTAAAAAGGTGGGACTAACAATAAACAAAACAAAGACAAAGATAATAACAAATAGATCCCAAATAAGTATCTCAGTAGATGGGGAGGAAATAGATTATGTAAATTCCTATGTATACTTAGGCCAACTTATCGCCTTCAACAACCAAATGGATTCAGAGATTGAAAGACGGGTAGCCAATGCCTGGAAGAGATTTTGGTCCCTCAAAGAAGTGCTAAAAGGCAATCAATATAAAATTGCAATGAAAAGGAAAGTATACAATACATGCATATTACCAATCCTTACCTATGGGTGCCAGACCTGGGCAAACACACAAAAATAAAACCAAAAACTGATTACATGCCAAAGAGCCATGGAGAGGAGTATACTGGGTTACACAAGAAGAGATAGAAAGAGAGCTGTAGATCTAAGACAAATTACCAAAATTGAAGATATAATAGTTAAAATTAGAAAACTCAAATGGAGATGGGTAGGCCACATGATGAGAGAGAATAGAAATAAATGGACGAAAGATATAATAGAATGGACCCCTAGATACCAAACAAAAAGAAAACGAGGAAGACAAAGAAAACGTTGGTCTGATGACATAAAAAAGCATGCGGGTCCAACATGGCACAGAACAACTGAAACAAGAGCAGAGTGGAGAAAGCTGGAGGAGGCCTTCGTGTCGCAAAGACACGCCGACGCGACGCCCGATAACAAAGCAGTTATAGTACCAATATATAAAGGAAAAGGGTCACAGCAGGACTGCAAAAACTACCGCGGTATCAGCTTGCTTAGTATTGTGGGTAAACTGTATGCTAAGGTGTTAATTGAAAGAGTTAGGAAAGAAACTGATGGAAAAATTTGGGATGTGCAAGCGGGTTTTAGAAAGGGAATGGGGTGTACAGATCAAGTCTTTTCCATGCGCATGATTGCGGAGAATTTTTTGGCCAAAAACCAGAAAGTTTTTTGTGCATTCATGGACTTGGAAAAGGCTTATGACAGAGTGGACAGGAATGTGTTATGGCAAACACTGAACTCATATGGGTTGAGCGATGATTTGATACAGGCATTAAAGTCTCTTTATAGGGACTCTAGTGCTTGTGTCAGGATCAATGGGGTCTACTCGGACTGGTTTGGCATCCAAAAAGGTGTCAGACAGGGCTGTGTAGCTTCTCCTTGGCTGTTCAACCTATTTATGGATCGGTGTTTGCAAACTTTGAAAGATGAAGAATGTGGGTTAAGAATGGGCGAGTTAACCGTCAAATGCCTTTTGTATGCCGATGATCAAGTCATATTTGCGTCACCGGCGGCTGAGTTGCAAATGATGGTTACATTAATGAACTGGGAATTAAAAGAAAGGGGAATGAAAGTGAACGCATGTAAGACGAAAGTGATGGTTTTTGAAAGAGAAAAAAGCAAAACAGTATGTGAAATAAGAATAAAAGGAGAGTTAATTGAGCAAGTGGATGAGTTTGTGTATTTGGGATGTGTATTTAGCAGGGATGGTAGATATGATAGGGATATAGAACGACGAGTAAATGTAGGGAATAGAGTGAATGGGGTACTACACACTATTATGAAGAACCAGAATGTGTCAAAACAGGCACGTATGGTAATTCATAATGCTGTGTTAGTCCCTACTTTAATGTATGGTAGTGAAAGCTGGGTGTGGCAGAAGAAGCACGAAAGTAGAATAAATGCTGTAGAAATGCGGTCTTTAAGGGATATGCTAGGGTTGAATCTGAATGACAGGGTGAGAAATTGCGTGATAAGAGATAAATGTGGTATGCAAGATGATGTTGTGACCAGGATTAAGAAAGGAATGCTTCGGTGGTTTGGTCATGTGGAAAGAATGAATGAGGAAAGAGTGACAAAGCAAATTTATATGGCAGATGTGAACGGCCGAGTCGGGAAGGGATGCCCTAGGAAAAAGTTTATCGACCAAATTGGCGATATTTTAAAAATGGGCCACGTTAGAAGTACCCTTAACCGACGAGCATGTATGCGTAGATATATGGATGTAAAAGAGGCGAAAGAGGTATGTCAGGATCGTGCCAAATGGAAGTCCGTAGTCTCTGCCTACCCCTCTGGGTGACAGGCGTGTTTATGTTTATGTTATATTATTGCATAATACTTATTGAAAGTCATTTTTTATTTACCGGTTCGGAAAAAACCTCAGCCCTGAGAAGAATCAGCAAGAAACCCAGCGGGACTTTTCTTTTCAATATATTTCATTTTATAATATTTTATTTTGTACAGTTTTTGTCATAAAAAATTAGTTAATAATTTTTTTTAAATGTTACCTCTACACTAAGATTTTTTTGTATTGTGGGGGCAGTTTACAAACATAAATTGCACAAGGACGAACATTCAGACCCGGAACAACTACTTGTAGGCCATACAAATATATGTTCCGTGCGGGATTCGAACCCGCGACCCCCAGCGCAGCCACTCATTGCTAAGCCACTGCGCTACGGAGTCGTCAATTTATATTTTGGAGTTGCAACTGGTAATGTCATAACTTATTATTATATTCGTATTAATTGCCAAGCCACATCGCAAAAAGGTTACGTTGTGTACGTAGGGCCACTTTTAGGAAGGTAGGAAGTAGTAGGCCTTCTCGAGGAGGCTAAGCGAAGGGCAATCTACGTATGTTCGAGTCCGCACTGTACGTAGCGTTTACTGCCAAATGTTTGACCTTAAAGCCTTAACCATATAGCAAAGGTGAAAATAATATTTCTAAGGTATTCAAGGTCTGCGGTTACTGTGCGATTTACCGGAAGTCTACTTTCTCGCACAACTTCTATGTGGAATCGACTACCACCAGCCATTCTTTCAAACTAATTTGAAGAAACAACCTTGAAGAAAAAATCCTACTCATTTTTAAAGACTGGCAAAGTACCTGCGATTCCCTTTGGTGTTGCAATTGTTCATGGGCGGCGGTAGTAACTTACCATCAGGTGAGCTGAATGCGCTTTTGCCAATTTATAAAAAAAAATCATAACTTCGCCGTGGTCGCAAAAGCCAGATCATCATCGTTTTCATCACCTTACTTTAATATGTTTATTAACCTAAATATCCTTAAGTTTAACAGCTTTTTTAATGCAAACAATACTATTGTTATCCCTGTTTAAAGTCGTTTATTGCATTTAAAATGTTTAATTTCGCTAATTGATTGTTGAAAATATAAAGCTTTCATTAAATATCTTAAGACTTTTCGCAAGCTACTGAAGTATTAGGAAAGAAAATTTTAGTGAGCCGCAGGGCCGAAACGCTGACTATAAATTACGCAAGACACTCGAGATCGATCGCTGAAATGATTATTTGCAATATTAAGAGCTAATTTAGCGCGTGATTGATGGTAAAGCAAACAACGTGAGGAAAGCCGGGTGATAAAATGAATGAATATTTCGAGGACAAAACGCACTGAATAAACTCAGCCATTTACTGGCACAGAATTTGTAGCACTAGGTATTGCTTGTCTATCGTGATACCGTATACAAATATAATTTGCACGTAGATCCAACATCCAAATCGGAACAATCATTTGTGGGCTATAAAAATAACTGTTCCATTCGGGTATCGAACCCGCGACCCGCAGCACCGCAAGCAAAAATTTTGCCACTGCAGTGCCACGCCGTCATTCCGCAACTTTATTAAACACTATTAATTTATTTTATTCATATGGCTTACTTACAGTCAACTTACACAGGTTTACGTCGTAGAGCCATGCTGCAGCTATATTAGTAGTATAGTTGTAGCACGAACATGGGGCGGCTTCAACGGGAGGACCACATAATGCCTGACAACGCATTTGCATTTTGATTCGTAATCGATGATAGATGTAAATGTCTACGGGTCACTTACCATCAGATGGACTTTGTGCTAGTTAGTCACCATTCTCCCATATAAAAAAAACACAATTACATCTTAAATAACAAAATAGTTTCATATGATAAGTGTAATGAATACTTATTAGTAAACGCAGCACGTACTACAAAATTAATTTTAAACAAGTCAACAACAATAATGTTAACAATTTTACTACTTACTTTTAGTAGTATTACTAGGTATACCGGTTGTGTCTTTGGTAATTAACGTAAACCTATTTTCGTGAGAGACGCTTAAAAGTTGCAACTTAAAAACAAAATAAACGGATGTTGATTATCTAGGCATTTCTAGACATGTCAATTTAAAAATAGTGAACAGATAACAAAGTAGATTTAGTAGAAGCGTTCGAAACCGTTTGTATTAATAATCGTGGGAACGTCTCTACTTCTGTTATTAAAAAAAATCTTAGTGGGGCTTCATGTTTATTTTTTATTAATTATAATATTATTATATCTAAAGTATCAAAGAGTACATGAAATAAAGATTAAACCTTTTTTATTTAATAAAGATTATAAATAATACTTATTGAAAGTGAAATGAATGTGTATAATTTACAACCCGTTTTAAAAATACCTTCGTCCTGGGAAGAACCGGGAAGAAACCCGGTGGAATTTTAAAATAAAAGGATTAGTTTACAATCATTTAATATAACACAAAATAAATTAAAAATAGCTCGGTAACGATCGCCTCATTCCCAGGGGTATCATCCATAAATAAATTCCATAATATTATAATAACCCTTTAAAACACAATCTTTGTTTAGTAAAGTTTTAATAAAATGGAGGTTTTTTTATAGGATAAGGTGACAAACGAGCACACAGTCCACCTGATGGTAAGTGGTTGCTGTGGCCCATAGACATCCACATCTATCTTCGATTACGAATCAAAATGCAGATGCGTTGTCACCCGTGAGGACTAAGATGGAATGCCTCGTTTCCAGTAAAAAGGGTCTCCGGTTCTCTACACTCACCATACGAAATACAGCAGCATTAAGCTACTATTTCACGCTGGTATTCTGTGAGAGCGTGGTCCTTCCCCGGTCGAGCCGACCCATTCGTGCTACAACTATACTTCTAATATAACTGCAGCATGGCTCTACCACGTATGAACTGGTTAACTTTTATACTATATTATTTATGATACTATAAGCTCGTTTTGCGTAAATCGGACCAAAAATTAATATTAAAAAACTGAAGGTAGCCGGACTAACTATGACATTGGGACGTCAAACATCTCAGTCCCCCCCGTGACCATGGGCGCTGTAAAGCACCCAAAACGTCGGGATAATAATAAAATAAATTAAAGTAATTAAACGCGATAAAATCCGTAAATAATAGTTTTATTCAATGGTTAACTTTTGTAACTCTAGTATGTACCTAGTAAGAAGGAACTATGGGAAATGACAAAGTTTTCATGTCATTCCGATAGATGGCGTTATTTGATTTTCGTTCAGAGCATTTCGTCAGATCGTTGGCGCTCGCTGTAAATTTCACAGTCCGCGAGCAAACCGGGTTCGATCCCCGCCGGCACCAATGAAATTGTTAATTGCAATTTTAAGTGCTGATTTACCACGTGCTCGGCGGTGAAGGAAAACACCGTGAGGAAACCTGCATGTCAGAGAAATAAGAAAAAAAATATTTCAAAGACATGTGAAGTTCGACAACACGCATTGGGGCAGCGCGGTGGACATTTCCTTGCCCTAAAACCCTCTCAGAAATGAGAGGAGGCCTGTGTTCAGCAGTGGGACGTATATGGGCTGTAACTTTACTTTACTTTACTTTACAGATCCCAACGATAAATCTGACATATTATACAGTTTGGATCAAGTAGGTAATAAAAACGTGGTAGAGTAACGATGCAGCTAATTTATGTTTGTAGCACGAATGGGTCGGCTCGACCGGGGAAGGACCACGTACTCACAGAATACCAGCGTAAAATAGCAGCTTAATACTGCTGTGTTTAGTACGGTGAATGTATGTTGTGTAAACGAGTCATTCTATCGTAGTCCTTAGGGGTTACAACGCATTAGCGTTTTGATTCTTAATCAAGGATAAATGTCGATGTCTATGGGCTACAGCATCCACTTACCATTAAGTTGACTGTGTGCTCGTTTGTCACCCTTATACTATAAAAAAAGAAAATAGGAAACCGTTTTCAGGCATTTGAATAATATATAGTAAATTTTATAATTTATATGTAATATACGTATAGTTTTATAGGCAGTTTTAGGTATGACGTCCGATTCTATAGGTTTCAGTTCCACTTAGTACCTATTTTTAATACAAAAGTAATAATAATTAGGAATATAGTTTTTGTTATCATTACCTTAAGTTGCTTGTTTATAAGTGCTTAATGATAAATACTCATTTTTGAATTTATTACGATTGAAATGTTATCTTCAAACCATTGCCTTATATTACTTTAAATCAACGATTCAAATCAAATTTCGTATTAATAAAAATATCTCATATTCCATTATAACAACTTCAATGACTAGAACGTCAAGATAATAATATTTTATATAACTCTTTTTAACCTGTTGGAATCATTAAAAAATGTTAGAATTATTAAAAAAAGATAAAACCGTAAGGGTTGTTAGCCCTGGCCAGAAGCCTGACTGGTTTACACCGGCATTCAGGAAAGTCAACATTGTTTACATTATTTCGGGATGTCATTTCGGACAATGAACGGAATGCTAGGTTGTTTTAGTCGTTAATCGAGTTATATAACGTTTATTAACGTCATTTGTAAGTGGTTATGATGGGTATGTTCCGAAATTCAACTCAGTACAATGGCAAATGCAAATGACGTCATCAACTGACACTATATTGTACTGGCGTGCCGCCGCCATATTGCGTCGGATATCCGGCCACAGTAAAACAATTTTTAACTGTGTGTGCGCTGAATGAAGCATGCCAGAATTTGTTTTTATTTATTCAAATACAAAAAATTATAGATTAATGATTTCTTATATTTACGCGAACACTACACATTGAAATAATACTAGTTTTTACGGAATTTATCGCGTATATTTAACTTTTTAATACCCGACGTTTCGAGAGCTTTACAGCACCCATGGTCACGGGAAGGACTGAGATGTTTAACATCCAGATGTCATAGTTAACCGCGGTTACCATAGATTAAAATTTAACTTTTGTTCCGATCTACACAGTATGAACTTATGGTATCATGAAGTCTTGCAGTTGTATGCTTGGGTTGGGATTTAATTTTATTTATTATAGGACCCCAAGCAGATGGTAGCACCCAGCCATCTTCTCTATTGAAATTTGGATGTTTTTTGATTTCAATAGCCTCGCGAATCATCCTTGGAAGGAATCGGTGTTCTTTAGCGAGGATTTGTGGTCTATCAAATCTGATGTAGTGACGGGGGCGATCCTGTACATGTTCACAGACTCCAGACTTCCCGGAGCGTCGATTCTTCACATCAGCTATATGTTCTTTGACGCGGGTTTTAATTGACCTTTTAGTTTGTCCTATGTAGGAGAGACCACATTCACAATCAAGCTTGTACACTCCTGCATCTTGCAGAGGGACGTTACACTTGACCGATGGTAAAAACTGACCACTCTTCTTCGGCGGCTTGAAGTATGTTTTGATGGAAGCGCGCTTCAAGATGTAGCTAATCTTGTCAGTGACTCCTCTAACATATGGCAGTACAGCAGGTACACGCTCGACTGTGGCCGGCTTCACTCGTTCTCTGTGACGTAGGCGCGGGACCCGAAGCATGTTGTCATGCAAAACTTGCTTGACGTGTTGGAGCTCGGCAGCCAGGTGTTTACCGTCACAGATCCCTCGTGCTCTCTGAAACAAAGATTTACCCACGGTAGCTAACTGTGAAGGATGGTGGTGAGAATCACCGTTTAAATATCTATCTGTATGGGTCTTTTTCTATACACAGTATGGCTCAAGGTGTTATCAGGATTCCGAATTACTAACACATCTAGAAAAGCTAAGGAATTGTTTGCCTCTAACTCCATTGTGAACTGAATTTTAGAATTTATAGAGTTAAGATGGTCTAAAAATGCAGTTACTTTATCTAAAGGTAGAATTGTGAAAGTGTCGTCTACGTACCGCTTGTAGAATCTTGGATTTATGGGAGAAGTAAGCGGGGCTTTCTCCTCAAAGTCTTCCATGAATATGTCGGCGACAATGGGAGATACAGGTGAGCCCATCGCCACACCATCTACTTGCTTGTAGAACTCCTCCTTCCACAATAAGTAGCCAGATGTAAGGCAGTGTCTGAGTAATACTGCATATTCTACGGGCATATTGTTTTCTTCCAGCCTTCTAGTTACAATTGAGATGCAGTCTTCAACAGGTAAGCATGTAAACAATGACTGCACATCAAAACTGACCATAGTTTCATTGTCTGCCAGACGCAGGTCTTTAATCTCGCTGACAAAGTAACGGCCAAATCAAATGTCAAACATCCGAATCAATGCCAGAACCAAAAGCAACCATTGACAAACACAGATCATAGATTAATTGCGTTCTATAATCTGTCAAAACAAACACTGGATGATGCAACAATTAAGGTTTTATCCAAAGGACTCAATTATGCTATAAATCCGCGCAGATTACCGTACGAAGAAATTATCTGTAGCGTCGAGGACTGTTTATTTAAAAACAATATGCGGAAAGAAGATTTGGAGGCGATACGTCAAGACATTTCGTCTATGTTACGTCGATGTTCAGTGCCTAAACCGAATCTTCCCAGAGACGAATTTATAGCGTTAAAGAACCCACGCAATAAACCAGAACTTACGATTCTCCGCGCAGATAAGGGAAACGCCATGGTAATCATGGATACGTCAGATTATAATTCTAAAATACTAGAACTTTTGTCGGATGTAAGTACTTATAAAAAGGTTAAAAACGACCCAACAAATAGCACACTAAAAACAACTAGTGACTTCATAAAGAAACACTCCGAAAAATTAAATCTGGACGTACACAAGCCCAATGCTCCATTACGTCCCATAGTGAGCCAAATCGATTCACCAACTTACAGATTGGCTCAACACTTAGCGAAAATACTCTCACCACTCAGGGGACACACAAGAGCACACATAAAGGATTCCTACCATTTTGTCAGCGAGATTAAAGACCTGCGTCTGGCAGACAGTGAAACTATGGTCAGTTTTGATGTGCAGTCATTGTTTACATGCTT
The DNA here is from genome assembly GCA_036936625.1 of Parnassius smintheus behrii. NCBI lineage: Eukaryota > Metazoa > Arthropoda > Insecta > Lepidoptera > Papilionidae > Parnassius > Parnassius smintheus. The sequence continues at coordinate 5,377,923 of JAUPFT010000020.1, read as the reverse complement.
ACCTGTTGAAGACTGCATCTCAATTGTAACTAGAAGGCTGGAAGAAAACAATATGTCCGTAGAATATGCAGTATTACTCAGACACTGCCTTACATCTGGCTACTTATTGTAGAAGGAGGAGTTCTACAAGCAAGTAGATGGTGTGGCGATGGGCTCACCTGTATCTCCCATTGTCGCCGACATATTCATGGAAGACTTTGAGGAGAAAGCCCTGCTTACTTCTCCCATAAATCCAAGATTCTACAAGCGGTACGTAGACGACACTTTCACAATTCTACCTTTAGATAAAGTAACTGCATTTTTAGACCATCTTAACTCTATAAATTCTAAAATTCAGTTCACAATGGAGTTAGAGGCAAACAATTCCTTAGCTTTTCTAGATGTGTTAGTAATTCGGAATCCTGATAACACCTTGAGCCATACTGTGTATAGAAAAAAGACCCATACAGATAGATATTTAAACGGTGATTCTCACCACCATCCTTCACAGTTAGCTACCGTGGGTACATCTTTGTTTCAGAGAGCACGAGGGATCTGTGACAGTAAACACCTGGCTGCCGAGCTCCAACACGTCAAGCAAGTTTTGCATGGCAACAAGCTTCGGGTCCCGCGCCCACGTCACAGAGAACGAGTGAAGCCGGCCACAGTCGAGCGTGTACCTGCTGTACTGCCATATGTTAGAGGAGTCACTGACAAGATTAGCTACATCTTGAAGCGCGCTTCCATCAAAACAAACTTCAAGCCGCCGAAGAAGATTGGTCAGTTTTTACCATCAGTCAAGTGTAACGTCCCTCTGCAAGATGCAGGAGTGTACAAGCTTGATTGTGAATGTGGTCTCTCCTACATAGGACAAACTAAAAGGTCAATTAAAACCCGCGTCAAAGAACATATAGCTGATGTGAAGAATCGACGCTCCGGGAAGTCTGCAGTCTGTGAACATGTACAGGATCGCCCCCGTCACTACATCAGATTTGATAGACCACAAATCCTCGCTAAAGAACACCGATTCCTTCCAAGGATGATTCGCGAGGCTATTGAAATCAAAAAACATCCTAATTTCAATAGAGAAGATGGCTGGGTGCTACCATCTGCTTGGGATCCTATAATAAATAAAATTAAATCCCAACCCAAGCATACAACTGCAAGACTTCATGATACCATAATTTCATACTGTGTAGATCGGAACAAAAGTTAAATTTTAATCTATGGTAACCGCGGTTAACTATGACATCTGGACGTTAAACATCTCAGTCCTTCCCGTGACCATGGGTGCTGTAAAGCTCTCGAAACGTCGGGTATTAAAAAGTTAAATATACGCGATAAATTCCGTAAAAACTAGTATTATTTCAATTATAGAATAATTGCTGGTATCTTCATTAGGAAGATAAAATGATTTTTGGAGCACAAAATGACAAAATAATCGCCAACACTTTTCCAATATGGCGTAAATGTATGACGTCATATACTGTCCTATGTTTTGGAACGAATCGCCGGTATAGCGTCGATTCATGACGTCATTCGCATTCGACAGTGTACTGTGTTGTATTTCGGAACATACCCGATATTTTACGACTAGATTTGGTTAACAATTAAGTCTTTTAGTAGTCAGGGTGACCATTACTATGCAGGTCTAGGGTTTGAATTTCGCAGCGAATGTTTGTACAAAAACTCAATTTGTTGATTTTCGAGACATTATAATCGATGCCAAACTTATTTTCGTCTCCACAAAATAACTATTCAAAAATTACTATTTAATTACTTGTACTCATATATCCATTTTAATAATTTTAATTGTATTACTATTTTTTATCATATTGTTACGTACACATAAGACCTGGCAAATACTCACCGGGTAATCTTTAAGCTGCTTTACGTTTACCGGGACCGGTGTGATGTAGCTGCTGGCCAAATGTGTCCACTATTTTTTTTTCCACAGGTCAGGTATAAACTGCCTTATTATTCAACAAAGCAGGGAAATGAGATCTTATTTACTGCCGATAACGGGACGCGTACGTAATGTACGTTGGTACACAAACACGTTATTACTTGCGTTGACGAGGAAGTTGGCCGTTACTAGTGGTCGTTGCTGATGTAGTTCAAAAGAAGATTACTCGCTTCAAAGTTAAAGAGTGCTCGCCAATAAAAAAATTATTTATTTATTTATTTATTTTTCTTTTCATATATAGTAAGAAGTATAACAATTAATGAGGTATAAACAAACTCTTTTTTGTTTTACCGTACACCCCAAGCCGTCGATATACATTAATAAAGATTAAGACCATTTATAATATATATGCTGCACACTTCATACATACCTACATACTTAAATAACAATCACAAGACAGCTGCACATTTTATAAACACAATGAAGGTATATCACTAGATAAGGTTATGTAAAAGCCTTTTGTGGACGTTCCTATGCAGCACTGTCTTCATTTTTTGCTACTTTTTATTCTACAGGATGTTTTTAGCAATACGTTTCTAACAGGTATGGTTTAAAGTGTGGTTTGTGATTATTATTTTATAGTGTTGTTAGTTTATATGTATTATGTATATGTATTTTATGTATTTGTTTTGTGTGTGGATAATTTTGTTTTCGTATTCTATATATGTATTAATATTTTAGTGTTCATATTATGTATATGCTTACATGAATTTATTAATTGCTATTATGTAGATAGATATAATAATGTTCTAATGTATAAGTTAATGTATTATTGTGTAAGTAATGTTTAAAATATTGCCGTGTAGTGGCGGTTAAGAATATCCACTACCCCATATCTTCCCGTGGGTGTCGTAAAAGGCGACAGAGGGAAACAGGCAGGAGATGGGCAGCAGCATCTTCCTGATAACAACAATTACACAAAAAAAACTGCGGTTGCCAACCCGCTCGCCAAGCGTGGCAACTATGGCAATATACCCCCCATGAACAATAACACAAATAGACGGCCCCCAGTCCCCGGCGGCCCCGCTATTCCTGGCTACGGTGGCGACCATGGTAACGTCGGGGCAGGGGGTGCTATGAATCTCCGGTGGAGGTTCGGTTGCCACCTACGACGACTCGACCTGGCAACATTTAACGCACGCACACTGAGGACTGACGAGAAGATCCTGGAGCTGGAAGAAGAGATAGACAAGTTGCGCTGGAGTATTATAGGATTATCCGAGGTCCGAAGAGAGGGGGAGGACACGGTGATTCTCGAATCCGGCAACTTGTTCTATCACCGGGAGGGCGACCATCTGTCCCAAGGAGGTGTCGGATTTATCGTCCACAAGTCTCTCGTCAACAACGTTGTAAAGATTGGGAGTGTGTCGACGAGGGTCGCGTACCTGATACTCAGAATCACTAAACGGTATTCGCTGAAGGTCATACAGGTTTACGCACCAACCTCGGCATATCCCGTTGAGGAGGTGGAGGAAATGTATGAGGATATTTCCAAAGCCATGCATTCCTCCAAAACCCACTACACGGTGTTGATGGGAGACTTCAACGCAAACCTAGGCACAAGAGAAAGCGGTGAGCTGAAGTTAGGGAAATTTGGAGTAGGGCAACGGAACCGAAGGGGCCAGCAGCTGGCCGACTTTATGGAGAAAGAGGGACTCTTTATGATGAACTCTTTTTTCCAGAAGCGGCCCCACAGGAAGTGGACCTGGTCGAGCCCCGACGGTTCGACAAAAAATGAGATTGACTTCATTATGACGACCAGACGCCAGCTGTTCAGTGATGTCTCAGTGATCGCAAGGGTGAAAACTGGCAGCGATCACCGAATGGTTAGAGGCACACTGAACCTAAACGTTAAGTTGGAGAGGTCTCGTCTAATGAAGTCAACGCTCCGTTCCCCTCGTGCTCTAATCCAGAATCCCGAAAACTTTCAGCTCGAGTTACACAACCGCTTTCAGTGCCTACAAGATTGCAATGCAGTGGACGATATGAATGACAAGCTCGTGGAAACTGTCCATGCGGTCGGAGCTAAGTTCTGCAAGATCCGCCGCAGAAGAACACAAAATCTCTCCGATCACACTCTTAATCTCATGGCTGTTAGACGGGAGATGAGGCTGCAATCGTCAACAGATTTGACAGCATACAGGCAACTGAACAGACAGATCTCCAAATGCATGCGGCGAGACTTACGCAACTTTAATACTGCTCGTATTAAAGAAGCGATCGAGCGGAACCAGGGCTCCAAAGTCTTTGCCAGAGATCTGTCTGCCCGTAAGAGCCAACTGTCAAAGCTGAAGACTGAGTGTGGCAGCATCGTTTCCGGGACACCTGAGATTTTGAGTGAGATTGAGAGGTTCTATGGGCAGCTGTACACATCATCGTTGGAGCCACACGCAAGTGTGAGTAACGATCCAAGAGCAAGTCTTATCCGATACTATTCCGATGATATCCCGGACGTCAGTCTAAGCGAGATTAGAAGGGCTCTCCAGCACCTTAAAAACGGCAGGGCCCCAGGCGAGGATGGAATTACAGCGGAGCTACTGAAAGCGGGTGGAACACCGGTACTTGAAGTCCTTCAGAAGCTCTTCAATTCCGTTCTCCATGGTGGCACTACTCCAGAGGCGTGGAGCAGAAGTGCGGTGGTCTTGTTCTTTAAGAAAGGCGACAACGCTCCCTTGAAGAACTACAGACCGATTTCCCTTCTGAGCCGCGTCTACGTGCTGTTTTCGAGAGTCATTACGAATCGTCTCGCACGCAGACTCGACGACTTCCAGCCTCCCGAACAAGCCGGTTTCCGAAAAGGCTTCAGTACCATAGACCACATACATACCCTGCGGCAGATTGTACAGAAGACTGAAAAGTACAATTTGCCACTTTGCCTGGCGTATGTGGACTATGAGAAAGCCTTTGATTCCGTCGAAATTTGGGCGGTGCTGCAGTCCCTTCAGCGGTGCCAAGTTGACTGTCGGTATATCGAAGTGCTGAAGTGTTTGTACAGTAGGGCTACGATGGCTATCCGAGTACAGAACCAGAGCTCGAAACCTATCCAACTGCAGAGAGGTGTAAGACAGGGTGACTTTATATCCCCGAAACTCTTCACCGCTGCTTTGGAAGACGTTTTCAAGCTACTGGACTGGAAAGGATACGGTATTAACATCAATGGCGAGTACATCACTCACCTTCGATTTGCTGACGATATAGTCCTTATGGCAGAATCGCTGGAGGACTTCAGCATTATGCTCAATGACCTCAATAGTGCCTCTCAACGGATAGGTCTTAAGATGAACATGGACAAAACAAAGATCATGTTTAATGTCCATGTCACACCTATGCCGGTAGTTGTTGGGAGCACTATGCTCGAAGTTGTTGACAAATACGTTTACCTGGGACAAATAGTCCGACTAGGTAAGTCCAACTTCGACCGAGAGGTCAATCGACGGATTCAACTCGGCTGGGCAGCGTTCGGGAAATTATGACATATCTTCTCGTCAGGTATACCTCAATCTCTAAAAACTAGATTGTACAACCAGTGCGTCTTGCCAGTGATGACTTACGGATCTGGGACGTGGTCCTTCATTGCTGGCCGTATGAGGACGCTCGAGGTCGCTCAGCGAGCTATGGAGAGGGCTATGCTCGGAGTTTCTCTGCGTGATAGACTCAGAAATGAGGATATCCGCAGTAAAACCAGAGTGACCGACATAGCCCAACGGATTAGTAAGCTGAAGTGGCAATGGGCCGGCCATATAGCTCGAAGAACCGATAACCGATGGGGAAGAAAGGTTCTCGAGTGGCAGCCTCGTACCGGTAGGCGTAGTGTAGGGCGACCCCCCACTAGATGGAGTGACGACCTGGTAAGATATGCAGGAAGTCGATGGATGCAGGTGGCTCAGGACCGTGCTTTGTGGCATTACTTGGGGGAGGCCTATGTTCAGCAGTGGACTTGTGAAGGGCTGTAATGATGATAATGATGATGAATGTTTAAAAATTAAAATGTATGCTATGTGTATTTTTTGTTTATTATTTGTAGGAAATATTGTTTCAAGGTGTTTTTAGATTTTTATATGTTATTTTTTCTCTAATAGTATTAGGTAAAAGGTTAATTAGGTAAGGTAATATGTAATTTAATCGTCTTTTACCATACAGGTTATTTTAAGAAGGTAGTTGTAGTCTGATGTTATCTTGCCTACGGATTGAATAATTTTTGTGTAGTTTTTGTAGATTTTCAGTAAAATAATATTGTGATAAAAGAGTTAGTTCTACTTTTTCATGAATTGGTAATATTTTACAAAATGCAAAGAGCTTACGGTAATCTTTAAAGGTATTTTTTATTTTTATAGGAACTATTCTTTTTAGTATATGTAGCTGGAGTGAAAAAATATTGTCTAGGTTTGTTTTAGAGGTTTTTCCATAACTGGGCAACCCATAGGATATTATAGACTCAGCCAGGGACTTATAAGAGTAGTAGAAGTGTTTTATAAGGAATTTTAGGTTTAATTATTGAGAATTTGGCTAATATTAGCCTTAGTTTGTCGCTCATATGGTTAATATGCTCCTTCCAGTTTAGCCGATCGTCGATTACGAGTCCAAGGTATGTATAATTACTTACTTGTTCCATAGCATCACAGGTATATTGCAGAGTATTATTTGATTGTTTTAGATGTAGACATTGATGGTTGTGTGCTATAAGTTTTAATCTAAAAGTGCTTCTGTTTTTACTAGAGCTGATGTAAATTAGTTCGGTTTTGTTGGAATTATGTACAAGTCCAACATTATGAGACCATTTCACTAATATATCAAAATCGCTCTGAAGTCGAGTAAGGGCATCTTCGATGTCTCTTCCTGTGGCAACTAAGCATGTGTCGTCCACAAACTGGTATAGCTCACAATGTTTTATTGCGTTTGAGAGATTATTTACGTAGGTGAGGTAATGCAAGGGTCCTAAGACGGAACCTTGGGCAGTACCTTCTGTTGCTAAAACTGAGAACTATCTGCATTACTGACCCTAACTTGATAGCTTCTATCATGTAAGTAGTTTTCGCACCAAATTATTAGATTACCTCTGACCCCACTATAGTTCAAGCTTTATAGAAGCTTCTCGTCTCTGAGAGTATCAAATGCCCTGCTGTAGTCAACAAAGACAACCAATATATGCTCTTTTTATCTAAGTGGTTATAAAGACTGTCAGTGAAAGCGGATAGCAGTTGCGTCGTACTTTTATGTGGTTGAAATCCATATTGGTTGCTAGTTAATATACTGTTATTAGCATAAAAGTGTTGTATTTGAGTTCTATATATTTTAAACTACTTTATTGATCGTAGGCAATATGGTTCTTGGTCTATAGTTGAGGTAGTCCGCCTGGCTACCTTTTTATGAATTGGTCTCACAATGCCGGTCTTTAGTAATTTTGGGTATTTGCCAGTGAGAATTCATGCGTTTATTAGTTTAGCAATGGTTAATGAAATTTTGTCACATATTTTTTTATATCGATGGCTCTTATCCTATCTATTCCGGGAGCTTTGTTACTATTAAGAGATTTTAGTAGTTTTGTTATTGATTTGGTTTAATTGATTTGGTTGTATTTGATTTAAAACATTTTATGTAAGACGAAATGTTTTTCTTTCAAATTGGCACTATTTCTAATTATAAAAATTATACTGAAACATTAATGAAATAGAATCGTATATGTAACATAGATATATACTTTTTATAATACTTATACTACTTTTTATTATTAGTTATATTTGGGCCATCACCTATCACATAAATCTCTGTATTAAATTTCAGAATATTATGTGAGTTTAAAAAAACTCATCGATGACAACAAGGACACAAGGAGGACAAGTAATATGAAATGAAAAGTTAAAAAATAACTCATTTATGGACTTAAAATTTAACTCATCACAACAAATATTTTTTAATGTATACTTCTTTGTAAAAGTCCACTGTTGGACGTGGGCCACTACCATAGTAAAGAGAATGGAGAACCCGTTTATTGGCGGCTCAAGAAAATTCATCACCCCATTTCATCACGTGTTAACAATTTTCAGACAGTGAACAGGTATCAAACTAAGTTTAGAACAGAAATTAATATTCGTGGAAACGTCTCTCTTATTTTTAGGCAAAAGAATCTTGTTGGGGTTTAATGTTTTTTTTAGTATTATTTTATTTATGACAGTGTATGAAATTTTGTCACCCCATTTCATCCCGTGGGCCGTATGTGTTTTAAAAGGCGACTATGGGATAATCTAAAAAGGTCTTATAACTTTCTTTTATAGAATAAGGCTGACGAACGAGAACACACATCTGATGGTAAGTGGAATGCTGTGGCTCATAGACATCTACACATCTGATGGTAAGTGGAATGCTGTGGCTCATAGGCATACATTTAACCTCGATTAAGAATCAAAATACTGATGCGTTGTCACCCCTTAGGACTAAGATAGAATGCCTCGATTCCAGTAAAACAGGTTCTCTACACTCACCAGAATATCAGCGTAACACAGCAGCACCATGCTGCTATTTTACGCTGGTATTCTGTGAAAGGGTGTCTTTCCCCGGTCGAACCGACCCATTCGTGATACAACCATAATATAGCTGCAGCGTGCCTCTGCAACTTATAATTACCTTGTTTATAACAGATGTTGTAAAATACTCAGACCGGCGACGAGAAGCAACATCAAGGATGCGAAATGTTTTAAACTGCGATAGTAAATTCGTCTGCCATTAAGGAAATGTGCAATTGAGTCTTATCCTTTTTGAAATAAACTACGGAAATAATTACAATATTTCCTTTTTTTGCTTTCGTATTTTCTACCGACTTCAAAAAGAAGGAGGTTTTCGGTTCGACTGTATTTTTTGTGTCTTATCTCGGTACTTTTCTCTGGATGAACCGATTTCGATCATTCTTTTTTATCTGAAAGCTGGTACTTCTCTTGAGGTCCCATATAAATTTAATCGAGATCTGACTATTAGTTTTTGAGTCATTTTTAATAATGCGTATTTAATTGACTTCGAATACGTTGATGATATTCTCATTTTAATTGCATTAAAGTCGGTTGTACAAAATTTTTATTTTACCGCTTGTTTATGTGATTTTTTTCTGTTAAAAATGTGACCAGCTTAAAAACAAGGACAAACATCCAAACCCGGAACAATTACTTGTAGATCATATGAATACTTGTTCTATGCGGGTTTCGAACCAGCAACCCTTAGCGCAGTAATTTTTTTTTACTTTTATAAGCCTGTGCTTGACCATAATTGCACCAGGTGGTAAGTGGTGATGCAGCATGCATACTTAGATGGTAAATTGCACTGTCTTAGCATAACAAAAGTCTGTCGTCTTCAAGGCAAGAGTGACTTGCCTTGAAGACGCCCAGATTGTATTTGGACGGGAATATAGACGCCGACAAATTATTTCACTCCTTTTCTGTACGCATTAAAAAGTCAAAGCAAATCGTTTAGTTCTCATGCGTGGAGTATCGGCAACAAAAGGTTGAAGATCCGCCGACCGCCTGGTCATCCGATGGTGGAAAAGAGAATGAATAATCAAAGCGTGCAATTCCTGCACACACTCACCGAAATATATATAATATATTTCGGTAAGTGTGCGCAGAATACCGGGAGGCTGGCTACTCTGTGCCGACAAGGTTGGTTTCAGCCAAATCATTAATGAGCCCATAAGCTCGTCCCCACTAAATCCAACGCTACCAGGTGGCATTTTGCAGCACCACCCCATGCACAACCAGACTTGCGCTATATATAAGGTTATAAGCTGCCCCGGCGTAAAGTACCACCGTCCCCTTGGAAGGACAACAAGTTTCCTTGCGACTGCTTTGGCTCTGGACTCAAAGAACCACCCATAGTTGAGGTTCGGAGAATACTCAACCCCTAACCACTGAAGGCGGTCAGTTTACTCCATAGATACATTCCGGAAAGTAGGAGTCAGGGTGAGCGCACTCCTTTTAGCGGTGAAATTATACGTGTGTTTTGGAGGCGTTGAACCTCACGAGCTTGGCATTGCCCCATTCTGAGACTGCATGTAGTATGACATTCACACGCTCAATCGTAGCTTCTCTTTGAGAATGGATCTAATCCCGACTGGCCCGAGGATTTGGTTGGTATTTCTCCACAACTGTGCTATCCTCTGAATACCCATAGATACCGGCCATAAGCAGATTATTATTATACAACATGTAACATAATTAACGCACTTTGAGAAAGTAGTTTGTTTCGAATCGTTTACTGAATCGATTCCTATCATTTTTAATATGGGTAATTTTTTATCCCAAAAATAATTAAAACTACGTAAATTACAGTCACACTAGAACTGTACAGTCAAATCAAACTGAAATGGACCGTACCTTAAGGCTATAAGACTTTTAAGAGTGCAGTTTTATTTGTATTATTACTAATTCTGTCATTCAATAAAAATAAAGAAAAATGAACTTTATTTCAAGCAGGTTAAAGACTTTGCGTTCGTGG